>JAODVQ020459886.1:0-10460 GCA_025400075.2 Phenganax stokvisi
GGTTTGTAAACCAGTTTCTAAACCGGTTTAATTTTGTCCGTGTAAACGGGGCTTATGGTAACTTCCCAAACCTCTTCATTTGTGTTCTTACACATACATAAACCTACTGAGGTTACATAATGGCTGAAATCCAAAAACAGTCCTTATTTTAATACAGATATAACTTCCTAAATCCTCTATTTATGTTCTCTATAGATACTCAAATGTTGAGGTCATACAATATATGGCAGAAATCAAAGTGTTTGCACAACACTATTGACGCTGGGTTTGAGGCATGAGAAGGAATTGGAGGTGTAGGGTTCAACTATACTACAGACACTGGACTCTGTGTGCACCTCCAGTGGTTTGTGGCTTTGCCAGAACCTGGAAAATATGCAGACTGAGTATCCTCAAGAATACTAAGTAGTTTACTGGAAGAATCCTAGATTATTGATACCTGCTATTATGTTGTGCCTATGTAAGTGGTCGGGTTATTGTTTGACTTTATAATACAATTTAACCTAAAGGAAGGAGTTTACTGAAAGTATCCTAAGATATGCTGAAAGATGTATATACGTCATGGAGTTTAGCTGTCCCATTGTGCCTCAAGTATATAGATGGGGTAGTTTGACTCTATGGTAACCAGTTTAGACTTACATACATGATTAGCGAAGTGGAGGAAGTCACAATAGGTGATAGATTTTACCGTACAAAAATATGTATCGAAGTGTATACACGTACATAGAAAGAAATAGCGTGCGTAGAGGATGATATCCATAGCTAATTATGTAGTAAAACTGGGATATATTATGGCTAAAATGAGCTTTTCTTGTGGTAACAGGAGAAGTTGAGAAGGTTTCCCACCAACTACTCCCGGTGGTTTTGGAACTGGTAGCTAGAATTTCCAGCTGCGTCAAACCACTTTAGACCAATTGGGAACTGGTGTCTGCCCTTCCATACACATAGAGTTTGCTTGTAATGGGATGCTTTTTCATGAAAGGAATGTATGGTTGTACTAAAATAAAATTGACGGGCCAAAACAAGGAGTTGGGGTGGGTATAAGGCATGGCAGAAATGCTAGTGACCAAAACCTAAATCTAAGAGAAACCGAAGCTCATAATGCAGATGATATTAAAAGCAAGGTTAGTAGTATATAGCTTGCACCACTATGATTCAGTGAAGTTTCCTACTCTCAAAAGACGGATGGAATACCCACCGATAGGATTGTATGAAGCCAGAGGTGATGGATATTTAGTCATACAGATGCACTGGAAAAATTCAAGGTATACATGTCAATGCGACATCATGCATGGCTTTTGTTTTGATTTAGGAAATGAACACAAATAAGGATTTGAATAGCTCTCCTTCACTTGTGTAGGTAGCTAGTTCTACACGACAGGAAGAGCTATAGAATTGCCAATACTTATTGAAACTGCAAGGTTAGCTCTAAGAAACTATTTTCTTTCATGTGAACTGATTTCAGATTTTATCCCTAAGACGTAAATCCAGTGTTTGAGACTATAGCTACTCAGAGGTACTCCCATGGAATTAGCTACCTTCTCAATGAGCACTATATAGAATTGGCGTCAATGGCATGATATAGGGAAGCACTTTCATTTATATCTATACATCACTTGTATTTATGAAGCAATTGCTCTATAAACCAACTGAGCTACAAGGAATAGCTTGATGGCCTGTAGGCCAAAGTTACCAACGAAACACAAGAGTATGTGTGGTCACTATACTCTAGTGGTTTCCTTGGTTTAGGAACTGCATGTGTGTCCACGGTAGTTGTATACGAGTCACTTTCTCAAATGCCCTCGTGCAATCAATTGTATTACCACTTGCTATGCGGTTTCATCACATTCTACCTCTGATGTGTGTGTACATACACTACTTCCTGATGTCATCCAAGTCACACGATATACTAGCTATACTATAAATTGACATCAAATCTCTCTCACTCTCCCTCTCTCTCTCTCTTCTCATGCCGGACTTAGAGGGAGTCCTGCCACCTACTGGGCCTATGAAGCTCAGGTGCACTTTGATACAATTAGGTAGCTAGTTCTACACAACAGGAAGAGCATTGGGCGTTTCTTGTTTCATAGAGGCTAATCTCTATCTTTCAATTTTTGCAAGTACACAACTTTTACTGTGTTCTCCCTTCAACCCCATACTCTTTTTTCCGTTTAATTCTCCATTTCCACACCTTCCCTTACTTCCTTAATAGCTAGCAATACTAAGCCCTAAGGCAAAAGCAGTACTTTGCTATATAGCTGAATACTCTAAAAAAGTGCATGCACAGACAGGTGTAGAGTATCACACAGGCTTTCTGATGGTGTCGGGTGAATATTAATTGCTCTAACAGATGTCTTCCACATACGTATATACACAGGCTAAGATGGACCTAGCTATTATTAATGTCTAGCCATTCAGTGGTTAATCAGTGGTCGTCTCAGTGATTGATTCCAGTCGCATATGTTGTGTTTTTGATGTGGAAATGCGAGTCCGATTTCGCCTCCAGACAATAGTTTTGGACAAATCGGTTCTAATTATACATATTTCAACTCATCAATGCAAATTGAACTACCACAGATATGCTTGAGCCTTCATTGTGGCTGGGGCTTAGAGCATATGGCCTGCAATATAGCAGCATAAAGCCAAAGATGAGAGTCTTTTGGGTGTTTTATTTATTGCAAGAAAAGTGGAGTACATACCTTCCACTTAAGTAAATGTAGGTAGCTACGTATGTGCGTATCTATTCTGTTCTTTGTGGTCGGTCACTCATGCACAGTAATTGTTGTTTCCCATGTATCAGTGGCCCACACATTCAGTTGCATACCAGACCTTAAAAGGACCGTTGTGTACATATAAGAACTTATATCTAAATGCTATAATCACACACCAATTTGGATCATAGCACACTAAACACGATGACATTTAACACACATTTAGGCACGTATATCATATACACTTGGTACACCAATGACTGTTAACGGGTGCCAAATGAATTAATTATATACTTTCCTGTGTACTGTACTTCAGTTATACAAGACCACAGGTTCTTAATGTCCGTAAGGTGCAAAGGTGGAAGCCAGTTTACCCAAGTCACGTACTTATTTGAATCAAAATTATGAGAGCATGTTTTGATTAGTGATGCACTTGGGCTTCCAACTGTACTGGTGTGCTTTTATTGGAGTAGAATCCTCATTTCTACATGAGACAAGTTTGCTAATGAGCATTCTTGAACCGACCCTTGAGCCTGCTTTTTCTTAGCTGCTTAAAATTTGTATGGCATTTGTTGAGTTCCTTTAATTATAACACATATGTGGTAACCATCATAAAGCATCCTTATAATACACTATTAGAAGTCCTTAGTATAGCACATGGTGCATTAAAAGTATGTGTGGTAGTATAAAGTGCTCAATAACAGTATTAAAGTCAGATCACACTCTTAGTTTAGCAATGTGATAAAGCTAGACTCCATTTAAAGCACCATTACTAGCATCCCATCTGCATTGACTTGACTGGCTCTGCCAAACTCCCTTTGCACACATTATGTGTATCAAATTTTTGCACTCTGTTCTGCAACAAATCATTCCCCCATATCAACACAATATTTTATTGTTATGTGGCTGTGACAATGTCTTAGTCACATACAGTAATTACACGTACGTAGCTATAATACATACAATACACTACAATACAGTATTCATTCATATTGCACTATAAATACTGTATTAGGTACATACGTACATAGTTATGTTATGTACGTTGCGCATTGAATTCCAGGAATAGGGTAAGTCAGGCTTAGATAGTTGCCATGATATGTACATATTTCCTTTCATTTGAAATAAGATCTCTGTGGCCATGAGTACACCTTGCAGTTTGTCTTTTTTGTTTTTCTCTTTTTGTTTCGGTCATACTCCCACTTTTTTCAATTTCTCCACCATCTCCTCAATCTCTTTTCTCTCGCTGTTTACTCTCTCAGACACACTTTCTCTCCACTCTCTTTCTCCTCTAGCAAAGTCAGAAGCTCAATTATGCAAACATATAGGCAGAGTGCCTAGGGGTTGAGAAAACCCATGTACGTATACAGTTCCTCTTGATGCAAGACTGAGCAGCCCCAGCCAGCAATCAGTTGCAACTCTTCTCTCTCTCTTGCTTCTTTTGCACAGTATGTAAATGCTGAATTAGCTTCATAGCTACATGTACAAACTATATAACTAGAGGTCATGCACACTATACAACTTAGAGGCAACTCCCTTGCTGATTGAAGAGTAGCATGACATTTAATGCACACACTACAATGTTCATACCAACTCCATCCAGGTGTGCAGAACATTATTTGTTGTATGTTGCATTATACATTCAGAATGACACCTCCCCTTGTATCAGAGCTGGATTCGATGTTCTTTAAATGAGCATAGTGTGTATGCTCCATGTGTCAGGATTGTTATTTATTGTGTATGGACACGATGATGTGCTGTTAGCGCTGCTGCATCAAACATGAGATATCACAAAAAGAGCAGATGAACTCTCTCCAGCTCCCACATGCAACATGCTCTCTCTAATCTTCCTCTGTTCCTAAGACTAACTAGCGGAGACCACCACATGTTCCGTACACCACATGATACCTCAGTGTGCATCATGACCAAGGACTAATTTATTGCTCTATAGCTAATACGTATGCTTTAGCCAATCATAGATTGCCATTTATATACCCAATCCTAGAATACAGTGAGAATGTGATGGTCACTCATATCAGCTAGGTACCTTCTCTCCCATACAATACTCTTATCATTTTGAATGAGCCTATCCACAAGCAAGTGCCCAACAAAACAGAGACAGACAGAGCTCTATCAAATATTATGTGACGCTAGGCATTCCTTCTCAGCTACTCGCCATACTTTATAATTGGACGCACGAAATTGCTCTACATTTCTGACATTCTCCTCTTGTTTATATATCCCATGATGTGTATCACTTAACCTGAAAACCATCCCAGCCAGGCACACACACATATAATTGTTTCACACGTAATGTTTATTACTATAATTCCAGGAGTATCCCTTCAGATTATTTGGCTGCATATTTCCTACAATTGAGCACTCTCCTTAGTAACCTCATTGGATTCCAACTGTGAGAAATGGCTTATTGCTTCCCAACTTGGAATCTGAGGTTGCCGCCAAACAGGGTGTAAGGATTTCACCTGTGGTTCCACTGTTTATACTGGAAGAGTGTAGGAACTGTATGCTTACAGTCTAGCCAAGGTAAGTATTGTTTTACGAATTGCACGACAGACTTCTTTGTATAGCACAGTAAGCCTTTTACTTATGCTACCTGTAGTCAGTTTAAGTGTTGCTTGGAAACGCTAAGGTATCAAATGATCAAGGTATATGTTACTAATACAGTATGATGCCCTATATAATGCCCTAATAGACAAAAAAGCCATGCTGTTTTGAACCACCATGGCACACATAAGGGATCGTGTAGCATACTCTTGTGATCCTAGCCTCCAAAACACTTTCCTTTTATTTTGTTTTCTCTCATGCTCTATTCAACTCGGCACATACATATATAGCTATTCAACATGTGTATGAACATAATGCCAAAATGGTGGTTTTTCTTTGTCCTTGATGGAGAAGTTATAATTACGTAATACTAAAACTCCAACATACATACTTCATGCACAAACGATAGCACATGGCTATTGATTCATCGATTCATCGTTCCAATTGAAAAACACGTGCTTCAAATGTGCTGCAAAACGCAGATCCAAGCATCTCTATGAATATCAATACACTCAGTCACGACTACACCAAGTTTGCACAGACTCGGCTTACAGGGTTTCCGATATTCACGGGGAAAGGTTCACTAATTTAATGCTCGCGTCTAGTGACTTCATTCTTAGCTATACAGTGTGTGACCACTCAGCAATCACTTGATAGACTTTATAATCCCCCTTCTCTTGTTTCCTTCCTTCCTACATAATACTCTCAACATGATGTCAGAAATAGCATCATATTATGTACTATAAGAGATGAAAGCACACCACATAAATGAACAACACTCTCTTTTACATTGCATTATATCAAACATCATACATACCTACGTACGTATAACATATCCCCATAATACACTAGGCTATCATGTTCGGTGATTTTGTAACTACGTAGCTACATACATACAAAGGCTTTCTATATAAAGCTATATGTCAAATGCCCTCTTAACGCACATACCCTTAACTATCAAATCATATCCATATTCTCAGGTACGTACGTCTATAAATAGCTCCACCAAATGAAACCTAACTGATCATAATATATACAGTGGAACCTCTCTATAGTGGACAACTTGAGACCAAGATATTTGTCCGTTATAGCAGGGTGTCCATTCTAGAGGGGTTACAATTGTATTGATCTGTAGTAAGTTGGGACACAGAAATTTGTCCATTATAGCGAGGTGTCCACTATAGAGGGGTGTCCATTAAGCGGGGTTCCACTGTACATGCAAAAATAGTAGCCGCCAATCTGGCTCCATATATTAATAGAATCAGTTCTCATCAAAAACCCTATTTATCATGTGCTAGAAAGCCCACACATCTCCTAATAAGACACACTCTCTCCTCCATTGATAGATACGCAGTTTATCAACCACAACCTCTCACAACAAGCCACTTGTTGTGTCTATTGACACGTGTATAATCCCAATACAGCCTCTTTCAATTATAACACAGACAGCAAGTACAAATCAGTCTAAGTGCTCAAAGTGAATCTATGTGTGGTGAGGAACTGTTTAAATGAAACAATTTGGCCGTCGTGAGCCGCAGCCATTTGTGCAGGAAACCTGTTGTAAGGGTATACGTGATAGCTGTACAAATTGAGGAAGGATTGGGTTACAGTTTATTCAAACACTTCCCAGGTTAAACATGTGTGTATATATAACTAGTCAATATTTCAGTACACAAAAGGTAGTGACGCATTATTATGCACATGCAATAGTTTTTGGTGGAGTACATATATATGCCTTATAAATACAGTATATAGAACCAACTAATCCAAACAATGGGGGAATTTAAGAGTGAAATTTTGTTATATTACTTGTACTATAATTTAGCCATTAGTTAATGCCACCTCACCCGCTATTATAAGAGACAGAAAAAGAAATGATATTACATCATATGTCTTTGTACATTGTGTACCATACAATGGTGAAATTTAAGCATTGAGTAAACATTATGTGTATATACATGTCATTTTTGCTGTTTTAAATAACGTATGTTGCTATCTTACTGCTTGATGATAATGATGCTAAATCACCATGTCATGCTCAATTTCCTATATCCTCCTCATCCTCCATTGTTATTGCCTCTTGTGTGTGGTCTGGGTTCTTATAATCGAAATTACGTACCTTCACTTTGTATTATTGGGCCTCAATAAAATCGTTTATTCAATGCATTACTTGTAAAGTTCAACAGAGTTAAACACATCTCCTATATTGTGGATACCTCTATTATGGATACATATCTCAATTTCTGCAACCTAACTTACGTACCACCAATAAACAGACTTTCTTGCAATATGTAACTGACATCATTTTTGGCTCCAGGTTGTCTGTTATGGAGGCATTCCACTGTACACCTCATCAAAAGGCCCTTCCATCCAGCCTAGTGCTAGACAAAATCGCATCTTGTTATTCATTATTCATGTCTGGTGGTATAATGCCGTTTATTTCATTTAAGGGTACGGGCATGCCTCCCACTTTCCTCACTAAATGAATTTTCAATTTGTAAACTCATGAATACGTGACTAAGAAAGAACCTATATATAATATAATTCCTAGAATCATGCTCTCTAAAATCTGAAGCTTTATTAAGAGTTGAAGTAAAGTGAAATAATGTATTGATTTCACTCTCTTTCATTTGTATGCGTATGTATGGTAAAAACAGTATTGTAAACACATCATCTTTATTTGTAGTTTAGTCTCTATTCATGTGAAGTTGTGAATATTGATAAACATGGCACTGCAGGGGTTTGTTGGTGCATTCGATCCTAATAAAGCATTTGCATGCGTAACAATCGCATTTGCTGACCCAATGGTTGCTATGGCAGTGTAGAGTTGGTGGGCATTATAAGGAATAGAGTTATTTACACCTCTATGCATAAGGAGTAAGTATGTGTCTAATGAGTTTGTTAATGTTGTTCATGATAGTCATAATTATGCCTTTGACTATAGGCTGCTGCATAACTAAGTGGTTGAATGAAGCACAGACTCATAGCTAAGCTACAATACTGTGATACGTAGGAGCCAAATAGTAGTCCACGTAAGATGGGACAGCTTTCAGATTTAGAGCGCCAGTCCTCTCCCTCTCTAGATAGGGGAACACATTGACCTACCTTTCCTAAAGACATAGTACAAGCCATCATCTTTCATTTTATCCAGTCATACGCCCTACTGTATTATGGAAAGCTGAAGATGTTGCACTCTCTGCTCACAAAGTACGTAGCTGCTAAGGGACACCTGCTCATTAATAAACCTGCTACATGTGATAGTGTCCACTGCTAATAGCTTTCCACTATCAAGCCCATAGCTTTACTCTAAACCCATTAGCACTCAAAGATTTCAGGAGCCTTTTATAGCATTTAGGAGGAGACATATGCTACCACTCCTTCCTTATAATTATATTCATATCTAATAGCTTTCAACATGGCATACTCTAAACTTGTATAAAATAGAGTAAAGTAATGATACCTACAAGCTCTATACAAGCAGACACTTAACCTACTCTACAGTGTACACTATCAATACTACTAACTTTTAAAGAATGCCACTCACAAAAATATCATTCTTTCGTGGAAGCTATTGCGCAATAAATTGGCATTGCTAGAGCCCTTGGGTGGTGTAAAATTTGATTAAAATTTTTTTGTGAAAGGTTGCGAGTAATACGTATCGAGTAACAGAGTACTACATATGTATGCCTAACACATGCATGTACATATAGTAAATGTATTATAGCAATTTGTGCATCTATGAAATTATTGGGTATAGACAAGGATTGTTATAGAGTTGTTATCCAATGGTGAGAGTATTATGTGAGCACAGTTTTAGCAGGGCATTATGCCAAGCACGTGTATATATGTACATACACAAGTGTGAGTAATATGTTTGAAATTATTGGGTGTGTTGTTTTCTTCCACGACTCTGTTTAATATATACACCTGTCCATAGGCTGTTTTGTAAGTCCAGCCACTTTATTTGGTAGTTTTCCTGACACAGAGCACACATGTTCTATAGCTACTATATAGCAAAGAAAGGGAAATAATAATGCTTAATAGATATTAATACTTATTTAAGTGGCTTTTTATCAATGTGTACACCCCTTATGTACTTCTGTATAGTGGCAATTCCATATCTGTATGGATCGAACATGGGAAGGCTATTGTGGAAGTATTCACAGGTAATTGTGCAACATTCCTCACATTCCGAGGTGTGGATGGTGGCGCACATCTGGTGCTGGCAGGATGTTTTGTTACTGTACATATGCCAGGATACACACTGTATAAACACCTATAGCTACCATTTCTTTAGTTTTTACACAAATTCTATATACGTATATATACACATGGTATTATGTGTACTTAAATACATAGCAATCTAACCACTTTTATGTCATAATGTTTTTATGCAAATAGAACAACTTCTAATATAAGAACGCTTATAGATGGTGTTGTTATTTGACTGGTATATAGCTGTTACAAGAAAAAGAATTATCCATATTAGAAAATTGTTCATGATAGAGAGGTTATCGTTCTCCATAATTGAGAAGTTACACTATATGTAGTTACTTGGCTTACAACAGTGTATATAAACGTCATTGGTGTCGTCATACAAAGGCTAATAGATAGTCTTTAATGTAATTGAAATTCTGTTAAAGTGTTTGCTTACAAACATATGTACGTACACAAACTTGGTCTTAATCTGCTCTCCCAACATGCTATCTACGTATCAACATAGCCATATACTCATTATGAAAGTTGCACTCATTTTACGATATTATTTGTATGAAAGTAGCTATGTGTGTTATATTTAGCATACTCTGAACTCACAATTCACACCTTAGCTATGAGAAATAAACACACTATAGTGGAACCTAACAAACAATTTGGAGCTGGGGAAGATGAGAGCATTGTCCATTATAAGGGTTAATGTACTGATCAGCAATAGGTTGAGACACATTGAAGTGTCTGTTATATAAAGAGGTGTCCATTAAAGCGAGGTTCCACTGCGACATATGTATGTATAACACACTTAGTGTAAACAACCCTTTGTGTACAGGAGGGGCAACCTCTATAAACCCACTAACATGACTTTAAATGAATCACTTTACTTTGACCTGCAGGCCCACTCAAAATATCAAAGTTCTGCTCTTCATGGATTCTCGGTATGCACACATACATACGTACACATGTATACACTTG
>JAODVQ020459995.1:0-28839 GCA_025400075.2 Phenganax stokvisi
GGTGTGTTACATGTGAAAACGCCACGTTGGTTCAGTTTTACCGAGCTAGTACGTGTAAGAAGGGGCTATCCAGACAAGCGAGTGAAGAAAGAACGCTCCCCCCCCACCTCCCCTGTAGGCCGACGGTGTCTTGCCGCTTTTCCGTTGTTTCAGCTCAACCGTTCACGGATTTTATGCCCATAACTTAGTCTCTCCGTGTACGGTTGAATATTGAAAAGGGCTAATTAGAATGCATTGATTTTTGCTTGAATGGATCTTTCTGTGTGACAAGTGAAACAGGTATAGAGTCGTGTCCGACTTTGAAGTGAAATGATAGAGTAGGGTGCACTGAAACACATCAAGTTTGCGTATAAACTAGATTTTCATTCACCAATGAAATATCCGTTGACATACCTCCTCCATTTTTCTGGCACAAGTATGGAAAACGCCAGACGTTGCCCAAACCTACAGCAAGACCGATTGAAGCAAGAAGAAACTCCCATTTACTGCCCCAAGTGTCGCGTTTCTCGGGTTCGTCGTTTCCAAAGGGATTAAGCTGCTCTGTTAATTTACCATTCTGTTGGACAAGATAGCTCGAATCTTGTTCTGCTGTTGGAATAGAAATACTTGTATTAACGTTATTTCCACATGTGTTCCAGAAAGGGTAGAATCTCACCAGATAGCTAGAGAATATAGCTAGTCTGGAGCTAGACAGAAAGAGAACCGTTCATAAAGTGGATGAATTTCACTGACGAGTAGCTTAGTCTTGTATTCAACCACTCAATTAGCTTAATTAAAAACAAATTACCAAATTAAAACTAGGTCAATTGAGATTAGAGAGTACTTTGGTAAATACCAAATTCTAATTTGTTATGCGCATAAGCTGATATCTGACTTAAGTACATTTGCCCAAAAGCTAGGGCTGCTTGCTGTGTTTTTGTTTTTGCATCGTTTTGGAGCTTTTGCATTGAAGACAGCTCAAGATTCGGAAAACTGCGGTCACCGCTACTAAGGGCTGTACTTGTATTCATTTTAAACTTTAAAAACTTTGTATTTAGCGGGAAATATTCTGGCGACTCCATTGGCCAATATCTTTAGTTTGTTGCAGAATCTTGCACTGTTGTTGCAGAGTTTTACATTGTTATTTAAGATTAATGGCGCTGAAAGCAACCAATCACAGTAGAGAAATATTTGTGAGTATATTATAATAACTAAATGTCGCCGAACATACTTGAGTTGGGTTCTTCGTTGGTTGTTTGTTCTTTTGAAGGAATTACCAGCTTCTCCGTGGCAGATATTTCATCATATTGCCGAGGTAGAGCTCGAGGGTAGGACTGGGAATGGCCAGATTGAACGGAGTTTCCTGCAGCGAAAGGCGAATCCTGCATCTGAGGTGATTTGTAAGATGGCGGAGATCTCTGGGGATCCACAGGACGATCTACTCGATAACGTGAGGGGTGTGATGTCATGATATTTTCCATTCCTTTCGGAAAGTTGATTTTTGCAGCTGTTTGAGGTCGACTTGATAACATACTGGCGCGATCCGACACTATAATCAGGAGATTAAATGTGTTGCAACTACAACGCGAGTATGTAAAGCTTAAGAGTAAACCTTAAATGTTTATTAGCATTATATTCCTATTTGATCATTCAAAATTTACGTGATCACCTTCTTTTGACACTATAATTGATCTACTTATATTTTCGATTCTTATGAACAAGAATTGGGGAACATTACAAACCTGATGGAGCTCGACGTCCAGTGATGTTTTCAAAACCTTTGGGAAGCTGAACTTGAGTTCTTGATTCACTTACTCTTGAGTCAGACTCTGGCAATAATCACAATAACAATAGATTTTACCTTCATAGGTCATACCCAGGTGGGTTTCACTGTAAACACTACTCACAAAAAAACGAGCAGGGCGATTGTAAGAAAGAATAAAAAGTTATATGCGAAGATGCTGGGGTAGACCTTTGTAATATTTCACTGAATGTACGGAATCATTTTTTCTAGAAATACGTGGCTGATTGCATTTATCTGTACGAGAAACTATTGCATGTTATGAACGCCTATGTATATATCGTGAAAGTCACGATACCTGAAAGAGTAAACGTTTGAAAAACTGTAGGAGCAGAAAATTATTAAATCAGACAGGAGTTCCTTCGCATGGTAAATAGTGATGTATTATGTAAAAGAAGTACCCAATGGATGCAATCCGATAAAGAATCTGATCTTTGTTTTGCTTTCAGAAATACTGCAAACACTCGATCTGGTTACGTTATAATTATGTGAAATTAGTAAAATGCAATGTTTTCATGTTGCATGAAAAAAATAGTCAACATGTGTTAGTACCTGATGAAGCATGCCGCTCTCTGGGCGATGTACTTTCCATTCCTCTCGGAGGTTGATTTCTTGTTGGACTAACTCTTGATTCATAATGATTTGGATCTGATTCTTAAAAAAAAACAACAAAGTTCACGTTCAAAAAACTAACAACAAAAACACATTGTTATGTTCAAAAAGTTTCAAGGCAAAATTTGAAGCTTTTCACGTCGTAATCTAATGCAAAAATTTGAAAGTTAAGTTTGCATAAACAGGTTGGACACATGAAAAGTTCGACGTCCACAAGGATTTTAAGATTACTTGGATGGTTATTGTATCAAAAACAGATAGCACTTTAAATAGATTTTTTGCGAGAGTCTCAAAATTTTAAAAAAAAACTTCTGTAAACTATATATTTGATCTTTGGAATCATCTTGAAATCTTAGAAATTCAATTTTCACTGAAGATCATACGCGCAATCTTATTGGTTAAAATGATTTTTTCCATATATCTATCTTTGTGAACTGAACATGCAGACTAAATTTTACGGTACGGATGGAATCCTGACTGTGTTCAGGTGATCTCTGTTTTGGCCATAAAGTATGAATTGCAACGAAACTAAGCATTATCAGCACAATGGGTCGTGGAAACGATATGACATCTCGGTCAACAACGTTGGCGCTTCAACAACTTTCAAAGATCTTTATTCTCAGTGTAAATTGGCAAGTTATGGCATATAAATAAGGCCTGAGATAGTAAATTATTTTTAGTCTTACATCAAGATATGTAGCATCATAAAAGGTACTCTTTCTATTTGAAATATTGTACCGGTAACAACATTTTCAATGAAATCACGAGCAATTCCATGAAAGGTTACGTTTTCCGAGTCACAAGACATGCTGAAGACGTATCATAAATGTCTGCGTTTGTCTGACCGATCGCGTATGTTTTTGAGGAGTCTGACCATGCATGACAGTGCTTCGATTGTAGCTACAAGTCGTTACTACAATTCATATCGACAAAATCTTCTTCCTGTGCTTTCAGCTGTGTTTCTTATCACCATGGTAACAAAGCGTATGCAGATTCTTTCAAATATTTTATAACAAGTGCATTCCAATCATGAATTCCGTACAGTATACACACTATACACAAATATTTACAAGGATTAATCTGTTTACACTTATCATTGAGTTTGCAATCAAACCGCCTGTTAACGGTTAATCATTTATCCCGTTTTGTTTCGGCAAATACTAACATGACTTTGTTCCTATCTATCTCAGTATTTTTTAAATTTACTAAGTACCAAACGTTTATTACTGAAAAACTGTTAAGCTGCTGAAGTCGAAGTCCTATAAGTGTACTCATCAGTAAAATCGATTACCATTAAAGTAATAAATTTCTTTCCTTACGAAATAGGATACGAACAAGTTAGATAAACATATACTACTCAATCGAGCTACACATATTGCAATTACTCTTCATAAGGATAAAGTAGCTTTTACGAGACTCGTGAACAAGTGCCGATATACCCTGTTAATGTACTCAATATGTCACCCAAGGATAGAGTACACAAAACAGTTACATAACATGAAAACGATGTTCAATGAAATATCAAAATGCATACCTGAATAACTTGGTGCTCGAAGCGGTGATGAATCTTTGTTATCTACATAAGTTACTCTAGCAGAAGACATCTTGGAAGTAATTTAACTATAGAAAGAGTAGGAAATCAACAGGTACACACAAATGAAACTCTTGCTGTGATCATTCGGGGTCACTTTCTGCTCGCGTGTGTAGTGGTTAAAATCCAACTTCTTTCGCGAAGACTTAAAAGAAAGTTGATTGGTTTAAGTAGGTCTTATTACTCGGTAAAGTTTTAATGGCTCGAGGAATGTAAAGGAACAGCAAACGCAATTGTTATGCAAATAAGGAATATAAGAAAAGGCTTTCAAGGAGGGTAGACATTGGCAGACATTAGTCATTCGACTTAACGTCACCGGATCGTGGGTGCGCAGGATCTGATTTGATGACCTTTACGAACAGGACGATCTTCAATGAACGAAAAAAGACTAGATCTTGAGAAGTAAAAGTTGTTTTGCGTTGTTTTTTGGGATTATCAAGAACCCCAGTCAAAATTTTACCATTCAGTCTCGAGTCTCACCTCTGTTCCATGCGAATTTCAAATCCTCCTTTTAATAAGTAGAATTTAGTGACCTTTTCTCTTCCAAAGTAGAATTCTTAAATGCAAACAAGGTCAATTAATTTTGACTGTAGGCTGTAGAATCAAGGTCAAGTAGACATTTAAGTTTATTTTGCAACTTTCTGAGTCATGCAAGATTGTGCGAAAGTACTGCAGACGAACGAGACTTGTGACTTTTTAAGTTTACCAGATCCAGCAAGACTTATCAAGATTTCAAAGAGGATCTGACTAGATATCCTGAGATTTACAAAGATTTCCCTTTCCAAGATTTACTAAGATTTACCAACCTAATATTATAAGGATTTATTAGGATTTACGCTCCAAAATCTACCACAATTTACCACGATCCTTAAAGATTTCCCAAGATATGGCAAGGTTTACCAGGATCTATCAGAATACTATTGAGATCTATTATGTCCTGTTCCTATTATAATTTTTCAGGGTCAACTGTACAAATTTTATAAGCCTATTTGCTCCTCAAACCATAAATAAACGGTGGTTTTCGGCATGGTGTATGTGACCTTCCATATATTGCACGAACATGACCATCATGATATGATATAACCCATAGATTCAATGCCTTGACAAACACTTACAAAGGCAGTCTTAGAGCTGGATTTGCTTTTTTACCCTAAAATCCTGGCTTACTGTGCAGTTTAAAACTGAGTGCATGATCGATGGAAATACAGTTGGGATAATGTCGATTAAGAAGAGGTGAATAGCCAAGGCTTTCCTATCTAAAGAGCATGCAAAGGTCAACGCCTCCATTACAAACACTACCCACACAAATACGTAAGCAAAAACTTTATACCGACGCTAATAACACCTTGTTTTGACAACTGGTTGTATCAACTGAACTTTGGTGTACAACAGTTTTTCTTTAGGTTATCTTCTGCTTTTAAGATTACACCATGCAAGGGCTTGGTGTTGAGCTTTGCATTGTGGTTGCAAACAAGTCTTCTAAAGCAAAGTTTGATTATGGATAATAGATAATATATATAACGGTACAACACGTTCAATAAACTCAAACAATGTTGGCGTATGTATATAAATTAATGCAAGAATTTTTCAGAGCAATTAAATCACAAACCCGTGGCCGCATTATGAATAAACAAAAAATTCTTCAATACCCGACTGACAATTGAAAAATCCAATAACCTAAACTCTACAAAGATTTTTCTATCATTTGACTAAAAAATCATTGTATTTCAACTATGCAGTCGAACCAAGGCTTTTCGAATGACGAGCAAGGTGAGTACGTGTTTTTTAAAGAACTTCAAGCAAAGAAATTGAAACTAAATATTGATACAGTATTTCCGCAAATGAAACTGGTATGACCAGTATAATAAGTGCATTGATCAATATCTTGTACCATAGAGAAAGAGCTGCAAAAATCAAATAATGGAACCTCTCCCTAATGCATTTTAAGCCAACATCCCAATTGGCCCCAAAGTTAAAGAGTGCTTTGCAAAAGGTGTAATGATTTAGTTTCCTGGATTGAGCGGGTTTGTTGTATACGTTTTTGTGAGACACAGATAACCTTTGCAATATACTTGACAAGAACTAGCTGCTGAAAATCGTCGTGATCGTTGTCGGTACTTCAGTTGATTAGCACATTTAATTGAAACTTTAAATTAAATTGTAAAGGAACGTTACACCATACTCATTTCGCTTCTGATCGATTAGTTAAGATATAATATCTCACACATTCCGAAATTGTGTGGCTGCTGCTGCTCACTGAGCAAAGTTTTTGGATTTAACAAACCTATTTAATGCTATAAAGTTGTTAAATACATATTTAACATGAACAGCAACAACAACAACAACTTTATTGTAATGCAGTGACTGTGTACTTCACTGGTGGTAACTAAATTTAAATAAATGAATGATTTGTCTTCATGGTATTTGGCAACTGATTGACAAAAATGAATGCGCAGAAGAAAATCGAATTCGTGCTGAGATAAGTATTTCTGCGTTTACTTTCCAGCTGAGAAAAGAACTAATTATTTTCAATTTTATTTAAAATGACTAAAGAGTGCATTTTTTTCTCATGGGCCACCAGTATAATATTGTCGCCCAGCATATATGCCGAATCATTTAAAATTTTAATCGGTCGTTTCCGTCGTTAGCTTTGTTTGGTTTCTAGGTGAAAATACATTCATACAAATACGTAAAAGTGCAGCTGAATTTTAATGAGTGGTCTGTTTTGATTACTTTTAAGTGACTTTAGTGACGCCAAGAATTTGAATATGTCAGTGGGTCACTAGGTTTTCCCTCCTGGGTGATCGTGCTGTTTGGCCAGTTACGATTATAAGCTTGATAAAACTTTGACTTCATATTTCATAACAAAACACGATACCAATAAATAAACTAGCTGCGAAATGACTTTTGTAGTAGAATAAAAGGACCAAAGTTCTTGGTGCAGTGGTGATATTTTTAAGTATTTTTATGATTTTGTCGATGAATTTAATTTGCCAAATGCAAACACCTTCTTTCTAACGAATTTAAGTTTAGGTAACATTTTATAGAACACGTGTGTTTTAGTTACGGACACACATTGAATTCTCGAACAATAAAAAAAATAAAATTAAAAATCGAAGATATTTATTTGACGCAAATACAACGTTTAAGAAAAACATGTATGCAATGGTTTACACGTGACATGTCATTGAGTTTAATATAAACCTTTTTTTTCTTAGCAATTTGACCTCTAAACAAAGTCTGCGTTTACGTAACATTTGAGGCTGATTTATTGTTTTTGGTATGATTACACGTTGAATTTTCAAAGCTTTGAGGTTTTACATCAAATACGACCAATTATATTTTTAAAAAATGCTACGTCCAACCAAATGGACATGCAGTTCCACAGCAAATCATACTGCAAACATTTTGCTCTGCTTATTACTGCTTATGCATTGTTATAAAGCAACCATTGTGGGCAGTATCTTCATATCATAGTCACAAATTGGGGTTTGATGCAAAACAGGATATAGCTCATAAGATCAGGATTAAAGTAGGTCGTCTAATTGTAGAGGATTAGGCGTAAAATAACGATAGCGTTTTTGCCATATTTGCAGATAAATATATTGCTTATGTTGTCGACTGGGAATCAATGTGCTCTACTTTTTAGTGTGACCGAACATTTGCCAATCACTCTTGTCATACATTAGCTGCATCGACTGGCAATGACCCCCAGGGCTCCATTTCACCTCTACTTGAATATCTTACTTTGTCCCGAGTCAACCGGTATTGCTCGTTCGGCTCTTGCCTGGTAATTATAGAACGACGTAGCTGTATCAGGCGATTGGTACTGCACTGATGCTTTATAATTAATTGTGTAATCGCCCGCAGCAATGTAAACATATATCCTGGATCTTTTACTTCAAAATACTCTACTTTCCGTCTTATGACAGAAAAGTTTTTACAGAAATAGCTGTTTAGATACATCTATCTCGACCATGGCTTTTCCAAAAGCCTGCTCGTTTTTCAGAGTCTTCTCTTTCTGTGGCCTTCAATTCTAGAATATCTACTTGAACTTTGCGGAAACGTAAGACAAAGACTTCAATGTTCAAAGCACTCAATGTAAATGAATAGTCAAGAACGGCAAGCCTTTTGTTGCAATAAATTGCTTAAACGACGTTTACTTGTCTAGTAATCCATCCTACAACAAAAGCGGCTGGGACACGACCAAGCACTTTTAGTTCCCCCAGTGATTTTTGCATGGAGACTAACAAGGCTTATTCGCCTGACATGTACCCGGCTGACAACGGCCAACAAGGTTAGTAGAGATAACTTTTTTTGCTAGAAAATGAGTGTTAAGTAGTGAAAATAATCGTTTTCTTCGCTAGTGGTAACCAAACGACTACATTGAAAGCTCGGATTACTCTATTACAGATACATTTCACAGCCAACTATAACATTCTTCGACACCTTAATAAAAAGGATCTGAATTAAATATACATTTCGATCAATTAACTTTAGAAAGTGGAATTCAACCATCCAAATGAATACCGCAAATCCGATGTTCTCGATTAAAATCTATGCTGAAATTTAGTAACCCGTTTGTGTGTATGGTTTATATCACGCCGAAATCATACGAAAAGCTTCCGAACTCAAAAACGTTATCAAATGAATATGTTCTGTTTACGCCTTTCTCATCGTTTACAGTTAGCACCAGTGATAAAAAAGGTCGTAACTGTCTTGAATGAAGGGTGGCAACATCTTTTTAAATGACCATATTATCAAATATAGTTGGGTTTTTTTTGTAACAGTGCATGACTGTGTACTACTTTTGATTACTGTAGAATTTTTTATATTTTAGTTCGATTATATATATATGAAAGACTGGCGTGACTGTAATTTCCATGTTTTCACGACATTAACCGAGCTTGATTGCATACATAGACATGTGGACACTAATATTTGGCGAGTATCCTTTCAGAAGCATGACGATGACATATTATTACTAGAACATCCAATGAATCCAATGTTTATTTTAAATCTTTCGAATTCCACGTCATTATTACTGACCACTTTTTCCGGGCCTACGAAAATAATTACTTTAGATGGAAAATATTTTGAACCAAAAGAATGGCAACATTTTTCCATGGGCATATACACTAATTATTGATGGCATAGCCTTCAACAATCTGTTTCTACTATGTAACGTCTCCCAAGGCTATTTCAATTCAAATATTGTTAAGCCTCAAAGCCGCCGACTAGATGAATATTTACCGCCAGTATTTGGACATCAATAAAAAGTGCAGACCTACTGTTATTTCCTCAAGTGTAAACGAGCTAGACAGCAGTACGCTTTATCTTCAAACTTAGCTTGATATAAACCCTCGACATTAACCTTTACTTCAAGTTGTGACATGTATTAGCTCTAAATTATCCAGATATTGTACCGTTACATAATATATAAATTTTCATGGAATGTTTTCTGTATATTGCTACTGAGAGTCCAAGTTATACCTATAGTCTTGTTCCATCGTACATTACAAGTAAATCTGCGGCGCACGAGGTCCGACTAAAACTATCGTTTTCGCCAATGATATACTGATTACTTATGGCCAATTGTCTTTGGCCTTGATTCTTTTTCCCCTTCAATGACCAAGAATAAATGTGGCATAAAAGCATCAATCACTGGCTCAAGAGTTGAAAGTGGCAACTTAAAAATAATTTTAAAAAAGACTTTCTGAAAGGATGTTAATGTATTTCCAGGAATAGAGTTGACGAGTTACAACCCAAATGAGGAGGTCAATGGTTATATACAAGAACCTAATGGCTATATACAAGAAAACAGCGAGATAGCAGATGACCACACCGTAGAGGTCAAAACTCATGAAAAAGACGATGGCAGCGACAGTGATGAGCCAGTAGAAAAACGCGACACGTGGGGAAATAAAGCCGAGTTTCTTCTCGCTTCTATCGGATTGGCTGTTGGTTTGGGTAATGTCTGGAGGTTTCCATACTTGTGTCAGCGAAATGGTGGAGGTTAGAGCTTTATGTTCAAATTATACCGTAAATTCTTGGTTTGCAGTTAAGTGATTATTGAACCAAATGACGGGCGTTAGCCACAGTGGCGTTGGCGAGCATACGAATAGCTTTGTCGACAACTTCTGCGCGACAAAAAAGAAAAAAAATACTAACACTTAGGTTTTAGGTTTTAGACTTACACTGTTGAAACATCTCCGACTGCCATTGAATAAACTTACCTTTCACTCGAAATCTTGAAATTACGTGTTTGCAAATTAAGAACTGGCGAAATTTTGCCAACAACCCAAAACGATTCACAAAGATTTCTTTATACCGTTATATCTTAGTTCCTCTAAAATTTTATTGCAATTCATGAGCTTGTTGGTAGCATATATAGTATCGTTCATAATGCAGGGGTCCCTGTGATCAATATACAGTATTCCACAATAAAAACAGTGCATTAACGGTTTTTACCGTAAATGGTTCGAAGGCGAGGCGCATGAAGCTACAAGTGGGTTAGTGAAACCACTTTAAAAGCGGAGGTCTTTATAACAATTGTACAAAATGTCAACGCCTTCAGCTTCGTAGTTGCTACAACAACGAAAAGTATTCGATGTACAAAAAATATATTAAGTGGAGATTTTGCTAACAGGTTTCCGAAAAAAAAAGAATAATTACTAACATTAGCATGGTAATTAAAGATAAGATATTGTTAAGTGATCGAAATACAGTTTTAACACTAATCAACCGGCGTACATATAAAATTGGGAATACAAGTCAAGAATAGTCCTTGACGATCCATCATCAGACGTGCGATTTTTTTCATGTTTATTTACGTTCGGCAAACAAAACATGCACGCTCCTAAAGTCCGTTACTTTTCGGCGAACATCAAAGAGTCACCAGATGACTGCCGTTAAAACATACGTGATTACTTTTCAAGCGTGAACGTTTTTTTGAAACGTAAACATACCACTGAGCTATATTATATAACTGTAGTTTTCCGTGAAACATACATAAAAACAAGTGCACGCCTCATGGTAGCTTGTAAAAAGCAGTATCCATATGATAAAGATCGTGCGTCCAAAGTTTTTGAGACGCACAATCAGCGGAAACTACCATTGACATATTATCTGAACTTCTCGTTAAGAGTTCCGATATTTTCTGAAGTTAAAGCTTGAGACGCGATTTTTCTTATAACATGACGCTATCCAAGCTACAACATATACTACATGTTAGTACATGACAATATAAACAAACAAAAGCCACATTTTGTTCAGTGTTACTAGTAACCATACACAGCGGGCTTCCTCCTGCCAAATGCCCAAGCGGAGCCTCGGAGGTGGCTAGAGTACTTTATAATAGGCTGTGCAGCTGAGAGGTGGCGAGTGTGGAGCCCCAAGTTCTTCAAAGGCTTAGCTTCTTCAGCTAGTCTTTCTATAATTCACAAATCATCTATTTGATTTTTTCTTATTTAAGGTGCTTTTCTTATTCCTTACTTCATCTTCATGTTTATCGAGGGTATTCCGTTGATGTTACTTGAGTTCGCCATTGGTCAAAAAATGCGAAAGACAGCAGTTCGTATTTGGAAAGATATCCATCCTGCATTATTTGGAGTGGGTATTGGTTGTCTCATGGTGTCGCTGTTGTTATGCATGTACTATATAATTGTCATTGCATGGTGCTTGCTGTATCTCTTCATTTCTATGACCAAAGATCTACCTTGGGCTTCCCAAGAAGTATGTTCCAGAAACTCAGAGTACAGTCTTTTAAAAAAGAACGCGAGTTACTGGAAAAACAACTACACTTCGTATGCAGTCAATGATTCTTTCCGAAATACTTCCTTCAAAGTGTACCAGGACGCGCAGAGAAAAGTAGACAACTTTGCAGATTGTTGTGTTATTGATCCACCTCAATGGTATTTCTATACTGAAGTTCTGGATATTTCCACTGAGATTGAAGATTATGGGGATGGTTTGAACGGCAAGCTTGTTGGTTGTTTGATATTAGCCTGGGTAATTGTTTATCTTTGCGTTGTCAAAGGAATAAAGTCGAGTGGAAAGGTAAATTGCGAAAACCTTTTTCTGAATTCTGTTATTTGTTGGAATAAAGAAATTATGATACGTCATTTTTCATTACTACGCAGAAACCTGCAGTTTGTACTTTATAAAAAGTTTAAGTTTATATTATTGATACGTTTTGCATTCCAGGTGGTGTATTTCACAGCGACATTCCCTTACGTCATTCTCATCGTATTACTCATCCGTGGAGTGACTTTAGATGGAGCTGAAAGTGGATTGGAAACATTTATAACGCCTGATGTGAGCATAAGCATAAAATTTTTATGATAAGTCTATCAAAGACGCATGAATAATATTTCATTCACAAAATCAAAGAGAAAGGATCGATATCAGCAATAAAATGAGTAGTTAGAACCAATAAAACACTGAGTACTTCTTTACATATCAAACGTTTACGTTTTATAGTGGGAAAGACTTAAAGATGTTCAAGTTTGGAAAGATGCTGCAACTCAGATGTTCTTTACTCTTAGTTTGGCGTTTGGAGCTCTGACAGCATTTGCAAGCTACATGCCCTACAATAACCAGTGCATACATGATGGTTACGCAGTGGTCCTTATCAACTGTGCAACTTCCATATTTGCTGGTGTGGTGGTGTTTTCCATTCTTGGTTACAGAGAATTGAAGACTGGCATAGCAGCTGCAGAGGTAAATATTAAAATTGCATGGTAGAGTAAGTGAATTGCACCTGCAGTCGGGCGCAGACTAACTTGTCAAGAATGCTTTCTTTAACATACAACTTATTTACATTGGGTTACATACGTACAGCACTATAAATTTTTAAGCGAAATAGACAAACCAGTGACGGGGAACTACGACTCGCACCAGTATTGTCACCAAACATTAACTAAAAATGCGAACAGTGAACATTTTTCATTTCACTACAAGCGTGCAGGATATTAAAATGACCAATCTTAAAGCATGATTCCTTTGATTAGTAATGCGATTTGAAGGATCAAATGAAGTCAGAGAGTCACAATTTATAATTTTCCATAGAAAAAGGATAAAGTTTGACAAATATGGTTAGTAACGATTTGTTACTAATCTTCCACCATGTCATTTTCAGGTTGGCAGTGGACCAGGTTTGGCTTTCATGGCATTTTCCGATGCTCTCTTACAATTGGACGTGTCTCCTTTGTGGGCAATTTTATTTTTCATCATGTTGATTCTGCTCGGTATCGACAGTGAATTTGGTACACTCGAAGCAGTAATCGGACCTCTCATAGAACTGGGAGCTTTCCCAAAAAAATGGAGGAAAGAAGTTGTCACTGGTGAGTAGATAAGAAGTATACTCGAGCAATAGTTATGCTCATCAAGAACTAATCTTCTTTGAGTGCCGGCTGTTTATTCACAAATGAATACGAGAATTATCAAGTGTACGAAACCAATTTAATTTGAAATTTCGGCGATGAAAGAGCTAGCATTTAATGACATTTTGCAGGCATTTACAGAAAGATACATACTGCATTTGTCAACGAGTTTATCTATGAGAACCAATGTGGTTATGTTAACGAAGACATTTGTTTCAGAAATAGTCCAAGAACTTATTTGTATTTTTTGCTGTGAATTATTTAGCTATTGTTGCTGTTGTTCTTTTACTTATTGGACTGGGAATGGTTGCTGGCAATGGATTTTACATATTCCAAATCTTCGATGACTACGCGGCTGGCATTGCTCTTTTGGTTATTGCTTTTTTCCAGTGTATCGGTGTCGCGTGGGTGTATGGCAACGAAAGGTAAATAGAGAGGTTCAGATATGACTTCCATCACACATACGACTACCACTGACTAACACTAATCATGAAATGCGCCTTATTTATTTCGTACATCAAGCAAATACAAACTTTGCAAACGGAAGGCAACTGTAGAAGACTAGAAGTAGTGGAAATCAAACCTGAACCCCACTAATATACCTTTGCTACATAGCAAAATTTTCAACTAATGGATTAGCTGCGTTCTGCAAATGTGCGGATATACAATATTGAATCATAATAAATGCTACACGCCAAAGAAAACAACAAATCTACTACAGTACTTTCAGTGACTCGAAAGCGTAATTGGAAGAGTAACACTGACTGGACAGTCAGTGAAAATGTACTAAACGAGCGACTCTTCTCCGTTGCTTTTATACGCAGTATATGACAAAGTAAACAACTTGTTTTAATACTGAGCAAGACTGACAAGTTGTACTTCTTCGGATCGCTGTTATAACGGTATGAATTGTTTTAGATTTGCTAAAGACATTGAAGAGATGACTGGAAGCAAACCCTGGATTGGATGGAGGATCTGCTGGAAATACATCTCGCCTTTAGCCTTATTCCTGGTATTGGTCGCCACTGTTTACGATCTCACTGAAGACACTGCCAAGTATCAAGCTTTTGTTGGATGTGAACAGGTACTGGTAAATTATTTATCACATATCACCAGAGAAATAGACATTAATGATAGACGTGGAAAATCTTTTGCTACCAAGTGTATATACAGACTTGTAATAGATATGGATGGTGAATTGGTCAATTCTGCAGAACACGCAGTATTGATAAAAATTAAAATATTGTGGTGAACATAGGAACGCAAGTCTAATTCGGGAAGGTGATCTAATATCGTGAGTTTATGATAACATTTATCGGTTTTTGTTCTGGTATAGGATCCATTCAGTTCAAAATATCCTGGATCAAAGCAATGGACTACAGGTTTAGAATATCCTGCGTGGGGTCAATTTCTGTGCGCATTGATGGTTCTCATCCCAACTGCACCAATAATCTTTTTCATCATTTATCGATCTGGAGTGTAGATCATCCATCACTTACT
The DNA here is from genome assembly GCA_025400075.2 of Phenganax stokvisi. Taxonomy (NCBI): domain Eukaryota; kingdom Metazoa; phylum Cnidaria; class Anthozoa; order Malacalcyonacea; family Clavulariidae; genus Phenganax; species Phenganax stokvisi. Next base: position 14,867 of record JAODVQ020459995.1, read on the forward strand.
TAGTCAATATTCTTTTAACTGTAAAAGCTCAACATAAAATTGTAAACAGTAACTTACATAATGATTCATAACTGTAGCTACTTCAGGTTAATTCAGCTAGTTCTCAAGTCGAATCAGTAAAGAAAACACAAAACTATGGATATATTTAAATTAACAGTTTTACCACTTCCACTGATTTTACAACAGTAAAATAGTCGCACATGACAGGCCACTGATTTTTCATTTGTCGATAGCTTTTATATTAAAATAGTATATTTTTCAGTTACATAGAGAGGATCAGATTCGCGGCAGCCAACGGGCAGTTTTGCCCTTTTCTTGGATTTCCCATTATCCGTCACTAGCTACAATAGCTATGACTGTCGAGAAAATATTTGTTGCTGTAATCGGCGTCGCTCTTGTGTATCTACTGTCTTTGCGTTCTTTTGCAAAGAAACTTCTTACAAAATTATACATAATGTTTTAATTTGTTAATTCTATTTTTTTACTTTACGATATTGATGTAATTGTTTACTTTTTTATAGCTGGAAAGGGAAAATAATTTTCAAATAAATTTTTATTTGATCTTTCGCAAGTATAGTGGTACCCTTAGTATGAAAAGGACTGATGATGTGCAAACAGATTGACTATAAATCGAGTCAACCCTACGTTTGCACAACTCAGCATTTCTTTTCCATCTGTAACTACACATGTCAAGCGTGTCTTTATAGTTAAAGGTCCATGGCACGAAACTGGAGTAAAGAAATGGCAAAAAGAGTGAACTTTATCACGAAAATCAAACAGCTCATACATATTACCAAGTTCATTTCGACCTCTTCGCACCAAATTGATATGGGGGCTATAGCCATTACAATAGACAATGTATTACAAATATTCGCGTTGCGTCATGATACCGGCGAGGATTCGCCAAATTTCACACAAATATCCCTTGTTCCTTTACTCTGGTTGCCAAACGCTCTCACACTTACACTAGGGTTCTTTACTTTGTGCGTGCGCGGTTTGTCAAAAGTAATTCAGGGGTTTCTTATTCGACAGTTCTCAACGCGTTGGATGAACGAGCTATAGGTCAACCTTTAACCTGGGAGGGAAAACAGAGCAATCAATGATTAGTCAATTCCAGCGATGATTAGGTAGTTAATGGAAGGCTTTAAATCTTACGTGACAAAATCGTGAAGACGTGAACACCATTTTTACCGCAGTAGCAGCCACCGAGCATGATAAGTGTTGGAGTGATTGGTTTAGATTATTGTATTTCGGCTATTAGGAATATTATGACTCCACATTTACGACCTCAAATATAATCACTATGCAAAGCAGTAATTTTGGTTATTCGGGCCACTGGAGATAACATCGTAGTCAAACCCAGTGGAATTACAAAACCTAAATTTATTTTTTGAGGAAACAGTATACACTGAAAATAGATATCTTTAAAGGCGTGACTGCAGCCTGAGGACACAGGAACACATAAACAATAAACAATCTTCAACTGAATTTTGCCGACACTTTGTACAGTTGCTGGATTGTGAGATGGAATTGGTGCTTTGCTAGAATTTAATAATCTCAAAATTGCCAAGAGTTAATAGTATGATTTCGAATGCAATTTGGAAAAAACATGCACGAGTGAGTTTTTACAAGACTATTAAAATTGCACGAATCCGAAGGACGAGTGCAATTTGAATTACTTATTAATAATATAAATGAAAAATTCAACGTGAAGGATAAACGCTCTGGTAACTGTACAATGCTTTGCGAAAAGGACATGAACGAAATACCATTTTCTGAACTGACTGTTTTTCAGTTAGAAATTTTTTTGAACAAATTTAAAATTTTGAGAAAATGCACTGAATTTCGTGTTTTGCACTGTATTTCCTAAAAATTGCACTGCTCTTAACCAATCAGAATTGAGAGATTTTTTCATTTATGCTATTAATCTCAGAAAGCTTGAAAAGAAATGTTGAACACTTCCAATGCAAATAAGTTGAGATCAGAGCAGTTAAAGCAAATTTTATTGACGAAAAGCTTTATTTCACATTATGATCGTGGACGTTCTTTCTTCTCCTTAAACAAAGCAAGTAAGGACACATTGGCCACTTTCACAACTTTGAAACGAACACCAGGAATATCACCAACAGCATGTCCACTACGGCCAAACCCTGAGACTAAAACCTCGTCATTTTCCTCAATGTAATTCAGACAACCATCATTAGGAACAAATGCTGTGATTTTCTTGCCGTTTTTGATAAGTTGCACCCTGACGCACTTACGGATAGCGGAGTTAGGCTGTTTCGCTTCAACACCACTGAAAAAAAAACACGTTTTGCATTAAGACATGATAAATTTCCCATGATGCGTGTATCACAATACAAGTCGGAAAACACCAAGTCCAAGAAACGCGAAACACTGCAATTATTGTCCAATGAAAATAATGCCCTAAACAACTCTTTGCCTCCAACGAGAATAATCTATGAGCTAACTCCTGTTTTGCAATGTCATTGCAGTTATGACAGTCAGTTTCTAAAAGACTGATACAGTATTTATAGCAGTGTGATGACTTCCATCAGCAATGCTGTCTGGCACATGAGCAAACAAATAAGTAGCAATAGCCGGGTGCACTAACAAGTATTGCATCTTTATAAGTTAATGTTGGTTATTCTGGTGACTGAAAGTAACATTATGGTCAAATCCAGTGGAATTAGAAAACCATAAAGTAATCTATGAGGAAATAGCACACTTTAAATATGGATGTCTTTAATGTGTGACTCTATCCTCAACAAAACAGTCTGTGTACATTGAGAAATTGAACTATGTATACGGTGTCAATATTCTGCTAAACTATGTCCTGAATAAACCATGAAAAGTTGATGAATAACATTACTTACACTTTTTCTAAAACAATTCCTTTAGCATGAGAAGCACCACCAAATGGATTTGCTTTTAATGCAGTTCCCAAATGACTTTTTTTATACGATTTGTCATGCCACCTTTGCTCACGGCGATGGTTTCGTAACTTGCGGGCAGTTCGAAGACCTCTGGGCTTTCCTTTAGTGTATAATGACAATAATTTAATTTCAATTTGCTGATTGCTCTCACCTTTTACTATGCAATATGTATTCTTAAATTACTTGTCTGGCTAATGCTTGGCAATTTTAGTCGTCATGGGCAGAATTAAAAAACCTACAGATATTAACTCCAGTTGATATTTTACTTCCTCTCTTTGATGCTAAACTCGTTTAGTTGACATTTCCTTGCAAGCCTTTGCAGGCAAAGGATATAGGAAGCAGAGATCCCAAGCGTGCATTGTTTAAGTTCCTATTCATTGTTCAGCTAAATTTTTGGTTCTAGTTTATAAATAGTTCGCAATAAGATCGAAAACTGGTCATAAACAATAAAAAGAACGATCAATTTGGCCCATAACTACATAAAAACATAAAGTTTAGCACCAGACATCAGTATTAACAGTCTTTGACCAAATTTGTATTGTGGTCTATATATTTCAAATAAATTCTTCTAGCTAAACTTTAAACATTTTCAATTGCCGACAACCGTTGACTATCTCAATTTCTGCAATGAATGCCCAGCAAAAATCACATTTTATTTTAATTTTATTTATAGTTTACAGGGTGACTCGTTCCAATATAAACATATAGTTTCAAACATTTTAGCAGTTAAGACTCCACAGCGGTTATATAGTACAGAATACTCTTTAGGAACTCCTATTCTTCACATATTAAACACAAAACTGTAGAAAAAGCGAGACTTTAACAAGAATATTTGTCAAAACCTTCCCCACGTGTAATTCACAACTCACCCATAATGGCGAACAAGAAAAAAAGACCCAAACTCTAAGTGCATTGTGGTATATTCGCAACAGCATTCGACATACGTCATGTAACTTTCAACCGAGCATGATACACCACAAAGGTGTATACACCATTTATACACCATGTGATACTGGTACACAGCTAAAAATTATGATCCTACGGCAAAACAGGATGTAGCAACGTTGTGCTCATGGTTGTGCTGCACCTATTGTTTACAGTTGTCAACAATATTGAACAATATTGTTGATTTTTAACCGGGTGTAACAATGCTGAACAACATTGTGAACAAGTGTGAACAATAGGGTGCAGCACAACATTGTTGCATCCTTTCCTATCAACATTGCAACAACATGATGATTTTTACGTGTGTATGAGACGTTCATTCAAAGATCATCAGGATTGCACGCGTGATAATATTATCAGCCCTTTAACACACCCATGTTCCCCGAAGTTCTTTCATCTTCCCTGGCCTATCACTTGTCTAATTCAACGAGTACATTTGAGGGAAACTATAAACACAGCAAAAATACCGCGTGACATGCATCTGCACAGGTTCCCTGGATGTACGGGTTAAGCTACTCGCGTGTCAATGGTATCAGGGTATTATTAACAAAGCATACTATGCTACCGAGTATAACTCAGAAACTTACAAAATTTAACAGCATTTAAATGATGGAGAATGTTAAAGGTTAACAGAAGAAAATTTTCGTTTCATTAACCCAAATTATTGATCTGGCGAGTTTTGTTCATTGTACTCTTTGGTACTAACATGACCCAAAATCAAATGATTTGTAAATTTTATGTCACATTGCTTGGTTGGGAAAAGATTAATTCAAAAATGTCAGTTGAGATGATTTAGTTTAAGTGTAGAGAAGGGAGAATATAGTATAGCAATACACACTACCATAGTCCATTTGTAGTAACAAAATATCAAACTAAGAAGTATTCGAGAAAATGTTGTTTTAAACAAGCAGCAAGTGCAGTGAAATAAAACCTTTGCTTTGTATACTCAAAGCATCTATATAACTACATTATAAACTTATTGTATCATCATCGTCATCAGAAGTTTTCTGACTATTTCTGGAGTATCCTTGATTAGTTTGTCCATGACGTTCAGCAGTGTCTCTGTACGGGACGACACTCGTACTAAAACTAACACCCTTTTCCTCATCTCCATCTTCTTGAGTCTTTCTATGCTTTCTGCGTCGTTTATCCCTTGATCGTCTTTCGCCGCTCTTATCGCGTTTTGACTGCTTCTTTTCTCCTCGATTTGATTCAGTTTCATCGTTTTTCTTCAACGAAAATCTTTCGAAAAAAGAGCTAATGATACCGCTGCTTGAACCACCGTCCTCCTGTTTTTCTTTGTTAGACCCGCCATCCCGTCTTTCTTTGTTAGACCCAGAAGTTGAACGATTCCTCCTGGGATTCCGTGCTATAATCAACATAAAACTGTTATTATTTGAAACACGAGGTATCTCAGGTAACAATTAATGCAGTGTAGATGAACTAGTTAGTGACGACATATGTGTAATGAAGAAGGTTATTTTGTTGCTCCACTCTTCTGCCCTCCAAAAGTAGGGATTTTGCTGCAGACTAGTAGATAAATCCATAAAGACTGGAGTTCATGAAATATTAGTATCATGATCATTTGCCGTAACAAGACAATCTTGGAATGCATGCAGGAGCCAGGGCCGCATTAACGTAGCGCGAGGCTTAGGCCGCCCCCCCGTCATTATAAAAATCTTTTCATTCAAAGACACACAAACTTGTTGAAATATGTTTTCATTTTTATCTGCAAATCATAGTAAGTTGCGAATTACTTAGAAATAATGTGTGTATCAAAAAAAGTGTAATCCAGGTTTGACAGGCTGATGTACATAAAACAATTTAATTTTTACATAGCAAGAAAGACAGGCCATTCTCATGTCAAGACGAGTAGAAATGACCGAGAAATCATTTGTTGAAAATTGTTGGTCGAAGTCAAGTTTTTTCGCCAATGGGAATTCCAAGTGAGACGTGAAGAAAAAGGTGGTGCATTGCAACCATTCCCTTCAATTCAACCAGATGGTCTTAAGTGCCAAATTTGGTCTTTTAGGAAATCTCCCTCTGAAAGAATTGCATGTTGATTACAAACTGCCAGTTTCTTAAAAGTTTTTCACGATAAATGTGCGTTGTGCGGTCGTTGGTTGAGGCGTCTTGTCAACGATACGATTAAACTGGCATGCATTGAATTTGCATTTTAGTGATAACCAATGGTGATAACTGATAACTGGTTTATCAAAGCCTTGCAGGACTAAATTTCAAGGGGAAAATGTTAAATTCCCACCGGCAGAAAATTGTAATTTTTAATTACTTTTTTCGCAAAAGCCATACTCCTTTAATTTTTAACTAATTGACACACGTACTAATCGTCATTTGAAAGCCAAATGATTGGACTTTACAATGGTGTAAAATGAGCGCGTTCTCGTAAAAAAGGGCGTGGCACAGCAAAGTGCGAGGCCCCCATAAGTGCGAGGCCCGCAGCATATGCTGCATCTGCCACGTGGTTAATCTGGCACTGGCAGGACCCAAGATTTATTTACTTTTAGTTCTGATATTGTGAAAGATTCTGACTATCATTTGTTAGCAACCATCAAACACAAGCGTTTTTTCATGTTTGTTTGCTTTTGAAAGTTGCATCACAGTTGCATGCTTGCCGTTTGAAGTGTATGCATTTGAATGAAAGAGCAGCGGGTTATGACAGTTAATGGGCGTAACCTTTCAAAACGTGCTACTCCCCTCATTCAAACGTGCACGTTTCAACGAAAAACATGCAACTTTCAAACGCAAACAAAGATGAAAAAACGTTTGCAGTTGACCGTTCCTTGCAAATGGTAGGACAATACAGGATTATGCAAGAAAAATACATTACCAGTACCCGGCAATTTTTTCACTAACTCTTTGATTTCTAAGATTTCGTTTGTCAAAGCGTTTTCCTTATTTTTTACCATTCTCACGTTCTGAAGAATAACATCGAAATCTGACGTCCTTTGTCCGTAAGCTTTTGAAAACCGATCATCCAATAGGTCTTTTACTAAATGTATTTCTTCAGTCATTTCCATCTTCGCTTTTTCGGAGGGCGACTCGACACTTTTACCATCAAAAGACATCTTCAGCTGTTCTGGGCTGCAATTGGCCTTCATGAATTCACGGTATTGTAATTTCTTCTTCTTTGACAGCATTCGTTCTGCCTCGACAACTTTAATAGCTCTCTGCATGATGGTGTTTGCAACTGCGTTACTGTAAACTCTTGAGAATGTATCTGAGAGCAAAGCAATGAGTAAATTTAATGTCACGATCGTAACAGCAGTAACGTACATAACTACAAGAATTCTTGATACTACAGGGTCGGCCTTGATGATTCCATCTAGGTTAAATTCATCACCCACTGCTATTTGGAAAACGGTGTAAAGAAGTTCAGTTACGTCGTGATAACCATGCACTGGATGAATAGACAGCGCTCCGAAATTGATCCAGAATGCAGCAGAAAATGGTATTAAGAGTAAAAAAAAGAGAAACGCCCAGTTGACAAAGTCTCCTGTTGTTTCACCGAGGATAATTACAAGAGTTCCAATTCCTGGTATAGGACGGACGTATTTTAACAAACGAAGCCAAACAAGAAGATTCATAATACTTATTGTACGAGTGTACACATATCTTGATGCACTGGACCCCTCGAAAAAGAACACAAAATGCGAAACAATGGTAGCAATGATTGAAAACAGTATCACCCAGTCTAAGTAGAACCAGGCGCCTAGTTCATTGAAACGAGGTAAAGATTTCACTCGATCAATTTCGTATTGAATATGTTTTTGCTCCTGCGGCCATCGTGGGTGACAATATTTCATATCATTTTCAAGCTCGCCGATTCTCCAATCTATCCAGTTACTCTTGGATTTCTGAAGCTTTTTCGTTGCTGAAACACAATGGATACGTTTTGTATTATTAATGACCAGTTACAAAAAAAAACCAAGCAAGTATGATGTACCACTGAAAGAACGGAAGATAACGGGGAAAGCGCATGATTAAAATGTATTTTGCTCAACTTTCACGTCCTGTGCTGCCATAGTGCAATCTATATTATCTAATTTATCTGATTGAATATCGTAGCCATTTAAAATAATCGACGTAAAAATTCATAAGGTAAAAAAATGTAATGCTTAATTATGGCTCACAATTACAGTACAATCAATAATTGTTTCGAGCAGAAAATAGGTTCTACATGTTTCCGATCATGAAAATTCCATCCAAGACCTAACCAATTGGTTGATGAGCCAATGAGAACTGAGACTGCTAATGCACGGTGAACCAAAGTAAAATGCAACCAGTTTGTACCTGACTTTTGAACTGATTTTACCATCGCTTACCATAAACGTGTCTTCCAATATCAAAAACTGTCAACATCAACACCAACAAACCGATAACTATTCGCCAAACATGATCTTCCAAAGGTATATACAGATCTCGTCCTTTTGTCGGTGTCCCTAAGCACACGGATGTCCATATTATCCCAAAGACAACATGAAATAACAAATCCAAAATGGTCGACAGTCGTCCAAATTGTTTCCACTTGTTATGAATGAGTCTCTGCATGACTGGATGGGTTACAACTTCGTATTTACGAGTTGCAACGGCTGTTTCCAGAGCTGTACGTGCTGTTTTCGTCTCACGTTTCTGCCGTGACGCTTCCAAGTGTTGTAGGTAGTAGTAGTCGTTCATACTGATTACATCTCTCTTGTGCAGTTGACTTAACGCTTCTAATGCCAGATTTGGCAAGCGGTCGATAAGAACGCAAAGTGCTGAGTAACCGTACAAATCTTGTGAACAAGACGCAGCACCTTCATCGATTAAGATTTTAGCAGTATCAACCCGAGTCCATTCTGCAGCGAGCTAAATTGTGGTAAAAAAAACAGAGTGCACGCAAACTAAGATGATTACTGAAGTAAAGAATTACAGCTCGTTCAGACTAGGTGCTCAGCAGTAGTACCCAGGTACGGCACTTCTTGAGCACTAGTCTGCACACGTTACCCGGAAAAGAAAATGGGCACGGCGCCCAGAGACAGGCACTACCTGCAGGGGTAGTACTAGTACTCAACAACGGCACCGTGCCCAACATAAATCATCGATTGATCCAAGCATTCTTGTTGTGCACCAGAAGACATTTCAGATCCATAATAATAATTTAACGAGAATATGAATGCAGAAAAAATACAAAACTGTGATAGAAAAACACATCGCATGCACATTTTTATGGCTTACGGCTTTTCGTGCAAAACAGAAAGTATTTCCTCCTAAAAATTGTGATAGGCTTTGAGAACCTGTCCGAGCACAGTGTTTTACCGTGCTGGGTGCCTGGGCACTAGTGCCAGGCAACTCAGTCTGAACCAGCTGATACAAACTTATAATGACTACAATGCTCAGTAGGAAGCAGAGCAATGAGAGTAAGTGTGGCCAAGTTTTTAAACACTTTAATCTGTTGAATCTCACTTTTGAATGCATTGTTTTGCTGCCTTAACAATTGAGTACATGCACATTCATTCAAAACATTTTACATTCCATGTGCATCGAACAATATGTGATGAAGCTTTCTGCTAAATATAACCAATCAGTGTTACCATTTATTTTTGTTGATACCAGGTCTTTCAGACAATCTTTTTGTATTTTAATCACAAATGCTTTGAAAATATGAAGTACATTGTATAGAAACACTAACCTGAAGTGGTGTTTTCTGCTTGGCATCCAGTGAATCAATGTTAGCATGATAACCCAACAATACTTTCAAAGATTTGGCTGCTCCATTCTTCGCGGCGTAGTGGACAGGTGCTTGCTTTTCTCCAAATGTTCTCGCATCAATATTTGCATGATTCTGCAGCAAGAATTCTGTCATTTTTGAATGATCAACTGCAGCCGATACATGAAGTGGAGTGCGCCCAAAACTATCTTGTTTGTTGATATCACAACCTATCATGATCACGGTTAAAAAAATAACGGTGAAAGAAATTATGCCAGAGACCAAAAACAGTTCCATATTGAAATTTTCGTTTGTCAAATGAATTTATCACTCACTTCAGGCAAACTGCTACACTCCCATGCTTAAAATTTCTATCACATCTAATTAACTGTTTGTAGTAGTGCGCTGGTTAATCCTTAACATTCATGCGTTTCTTTCGTAAATCCAAAACTCACCATTCTTAAGTAGAAACTGCGCCACATCTGTGTTCCACGACCTTGCAACTTCATGGAATATAGACTGTCCATACTGATCAGTTGTATTTATCTCAGCACCACCTTGGATCAAAGACTCGATAAACTCGTAGTTGAATTGGTCTTGATTGTCGTTCGAGTTAGCTAAGGTGGCAATATACTGAAGCAACGCTCTGTTTCTTTCCAATATGCTGTTGTTCGTTTCATTCAGGGCAGTATTGTGTAGTTTGTTCTCAACTACGGCTTGAAGTGGCTCATTATGGCGTGATGTTCCTACAAAGAGAAGTGTAGTAAGTGGATTAGAGGACAGAAATTTTCCGTTGCAGCTAGGGAAGGACGCACGCGCAGGCCGCAGCCTCAGCCTCAGCGGCTATAGTGGCAAAAGTCGCTTTAAAGCTGAAGATAGTTTTGTATTTGGTTACTGAAAATGACGGTAATTTTCACTTTGTAATAACGAATCTTTCAATCACCTTTGCTTTGCACAATAACTGATGGAAACTTAGCGCAGAATGTGACACCTTTGCAATGAATTCATGGTTATGAGCAAAGTAATAATTGAATATCCTCCATGGGTTATGAAAGATAATTCCGAAAAGCATTTACAGGTTAATAAAAACAACCATGACGCACTATCAAAAGTTTATAGCTGGATCTACCACTACCTGCTTGGGGTATCTCTATTCGAGTCAAGACAAGATTTGAAGACTTGGATATACAGGGTGTCTCAACAAAAACGTAATCCAACTTTGGCACCGGTATTGTGCAGAAATTACTGATTAAACGAGTGTAATTTTCTGATATTTAAAACGATCAGGCTTTCAGCTGTTGAATGGTATGTTTTTCATAACATATGGAGCAAAAATGAGCAAATACTAGCGCGCTGACAAAGCTTCGTTACAATTGCTTTCTTTCACTTCTGCACCGAATTTTTGAGGTGCTAAACAAAAAAACGCAATTAATCAACAGCATGTCAAAAACTCACTGGCTTTATTTGCTTTATCGAGAGTTGAACCATCTTTGCCTTTGTGCAACATGTGCGGGAAAACTGCATATGCTTAGTGAATTAGAGGCTAACCAAAGAGAGTTGATTTTCAATAGTTTTAATCTCTATTCGCAGAGGTGGAAGAGTGCGATTTTGACCAAGCTTTTTCATTGCCCTCGTATTTGCTCATTTTTGCTTCATATGTTATGAAAAACACGTCATTTATCAGCTAAAAGCCTGATCTTTCAAAATATTAAAAAATTACGTTTCCTTAATTAGTGATTTTTGCACAATAGCGTGCCAAAGTTGGATTTCTTTTTTTTTTAGACACCGTGTATATTGTTCTCGCTCTTCTCCCCTTAACGTTTTCGAAACGCCTAACTATGGCTGCTTCAGTTGACTATGATGTACAGTATATAACCTGCTCGGGGTACTCGTGTTGTATGAGGATGTTAGTGCAGATTAGGGTCTTGTAAAAAGTTACCGAGTGCTCTACTCTTACGCATCATTGGGCATCGACTGTACACATAAATGAAGGAACAAAGGTTTGCTCCTTTGCAAGACATTTTTTTCTCGGATATTTCTTTTGGCAGGAACAACGAAACTTTTCACACATCGATTTGTTTTACCTTACAACACAAAACTCAGGATTGGAAAAAAGCCCCATTTATACACTACGTAAACTAACCCAGGTCGAACCTGAGTTCGTTTTTTGAAGTGTAAACACACTTTACCCATGCAGGTTAGCTTGAACCCACCTTCGAAGCAGGATGCAAACTAACCTGGGTTAAGTGTGTTTACACTCCAAAAAACTAACCCAGGTTCGACCCCGGTTAGTTTACTTAGTGTAAATGGGGCAAAAGAATATTGCGGCTCAGCCTACATAAAATGAACGACATAGCATTTCGATTGTCTTTGTCGAATGACGTATGGCGTCGGCATTAACCAGTCTAGACGACTGGATAAGCACTAGTACAAGTGCATGTTGTACGAATGCATGTAGAATCAGTCTCTTCGGAGTAAACGTTTACGTACCTAGTTTACTCTTGACAAGGACCTCTTCAAATCGTTTTAACTTTACTCCACTGCCTCTATTTTTATCCAACTGTGAATGATCTGATGCTTCTGAATGCATGCCGAATACCGCTTTTCACATCCTATAAAAACTGAGACTAGCTGACTGAGCTAGTCATATTGTTCTGTAATCCACAGTAGAATAACTAGTTAAATCGGTTATATTAGTCTTATGACACGCAATTCCAAATTGTACTGCTAATGAAAAGCTGTCAGTAGCTCTTTGTGGTACTCATTTGAAATTCGTCGATTTTCTCCAAATTTTTGAAATACGGTATGCATGGCTTTTATTTGTAACCAGTTGGAGGTCTGTTTATCCATGTACAATCAACGTTAAATTAGCATGTGAAGTGCTCGCCGAAACAATGAAACAGAATGCGTTTAGAATAGACAGAATTGCGTTAGGAATTAGGATGACGAGGATTATGAGCGACATTTACTTTTGCACGACTGCTGCTTTTGCATACACTATTAGTCACTGCAGGTATACGCTTTTTGTACAGCGGAGCATGTTATACCAACGGAATAACAGGAAAGTGTTACGGTGGGCTGAAGATATTTAACCAGCGGTAACTTCCAAAGACTGAATGTCTGAAATTATGAATATCGATAGTTGGTTTATTATAAACTTCCGCCATTCTCCATTTCAGAGCAGAATCTAGCCTTTGAGGTGCGAACCGCTGTCCAACGGATCTAAGTTAGATAGGCTGTTATATATTTTGACAAATCCTGGTGCCCAGGATTTGTCGTTTAGCGCTTTGTAAAACCCACTATATGTGTATTACACAGTATTCTAAGAAGCCGTGTGCACGAGGGTGTGTCAAACTCTGTGGCTCAAACCACGTACTCAAATCCAGAGTATGACTGTAGAAATGAAAGGTAGTAGTAACTCATTATAGGGCTAAAAATGAGTCAGAATCAAAGTTCAAAGTAAAAGTGTACCTCTGCCTATAAAAAGTGACGAGGGTACCGTGATATTAGAAGCGCACCAGTGATGTGTGCCAATGAAATCGTTGAGCGTAGTGGAGGAAGCAGATGAGCCCGTTTTTTTCCACGCAACTTTGTTCGAGCGAGAAATAAATCTGGCAACTTGATTGGCTAGTCTGTGACTTCTCCGCAGCAAATTATTTTGCTAGCCAATCAAGTTGCCAGATTTACTTTTCGCTCCGAAAATTCGCACCGTGAAAATCTGGACTAAAGCCTGTTTTCCGCTAGCAATTTTTTGGTGTGAAGCGACTTGTTTTTGATTCTTATTTTTCAGCTGAGACTAGTTAGATATTAATCGATTCCTTTCAATTCGAACAATTCAAAAAGTTGCTTCGCGCGAAAAATGTCACTAGTGGAAAACAGGCCTGTATGAGGGGTGATCACCGCCAAAACGCTGTTTTAAATTCTGATATGGTGATTCTAAATTTTGCTGTTTAAACTTGCCACAGTACCAGAACAGAATTTAAACATGCACAACAAACTTTACTACGGCGGGACAGAATTTAGACCTACACAACAAAATTTGAAGCAAAACATCCGAAGTTTACCTTAAATGTTCAACGTATAGCTCTTCAGTCTGGACTATTAGCCACCACTGTTAGCCACACAACATGGCTTTACTACTCTGTACGAGAGTGTGTTCAAAGTTATATTGTTGATATTCAGCGACATTTGGAAACAAGAAATCACGACACCGATGCCTTGGACTATATATTGTCACACGAATTAACTGGGTGATATTTAAGCGTTCTCGTGAGATTCTTCTGTTTGCAAGCTACCATGTAGCGTGCAATATTTTTCATGCTTGTTTACGTTCAAAACATGTACGTTTGTTTGGCAAGCAAAACATGCACGGTCTAAAAAGTCAG
>JAODVQ020459996.1:0-10459 GCA_025400075.2 Phenganax stokvisi
TATTATTATTATTATTATTATTATTATTATTATTATTATTATTATTATTATTGTGTTGTGAGCTTACGTTAGAATTTCTTTATTTGATTAGGGAAGACCTTGGCTACAGGATCGTTACAGAACAGGTATTTACAAATGATCAATATATTTGCTGGCAATCCCTGCGTCAGAAGTCGATCCAGTACACTACTCTTGATTTGTAATTCTTGATTTAGGTGAGTCATCATCCACCAATCAGCGCGCTCCACTGTGAAGGCAAAGGATTCAATTTCCATTGCTCAGTTCAACCGAAACTGCGGTTCTGGGGAAAAGGTGTAGAGGCTGTGCCTAAAGGAATTGTCACTTTGGAGTTCACTGAGTGAGTCATCATTGAAATTAGAATTTGTTTCGCAAATTTCTCTATGCTTGAGTGATTTCTGCTGATTACCATTTGCCCATATTTCAGCTTGCAAGAGTCGTACACTTGGAATAATATCACAATATGTGTTCATAATATCATCATTGGACAAATGTGGATTGAACAGGTAACTGAGGGATCACTTTGTCTCAGGACTTATAGTATATCTTCATCTGTCTCTGACTTCTTTCTGCTTCACTTGTATCTTAGTGTGGTCAAATTGAGATAGTGAATCATGCTCATGGCGTGAAATGCATCTTGAATTTCAAACCTTGTGGATGGTTTGGTCGGGAGTTGAATAAAGTTGAAGGAGCCATTTACAATAAGAAGTAATATAAGAAAATAACTATAAAATTATGCTGAATAATGTTGTTGGTTCTGAACTGCTCTTCATAGAGGTCCAGCGAAAGTCGTCTAATTTTCGTTCAAATATTATTTTCCAGAGGCCAGAAGGAGTACGTTCTCTCTGGGGACTGGACACAACATCTGTATTGTTACCCAGCCAAACACGAACCCAAGGCGCCACGTGATACTTCGTATGTTGGGTGTACGACTGGAAGTGCTCTAATAGCGCCCAGTATCTCAAGCATTAGCCAAGAGAGCTCGGATGAAGATGACGATGACAATTATCGAGTGCTGCTGTGGAGAGTGAACCCGAGACCACCAAACTCGGAAAAGGTCGGAAAGTTTGTTCGGTTAAGATTGTCGTGTTAAAAATTATAATGGAAATATCTTTGATACATTTCACAGATGTATAATTTCACCTCGTTTGCGATGCAGTTGAATGAACTTCACGAAGCTCAAGCGCAAAAGGTAAATTCTCCTTTTGAAGGATGTGATAAAGTGAAAAACTGACAGACAAATATATGACGAAAGCGAACGATTTCGTGAAAGCAACTAAACCAGTGCACGGTGTTATGTTATAGCTTCCTCCTACGGATTCTCGTCGAAGACCTGATGTCCGAGCGTTAGAACAATGTGATATAGGTATTTCAATTGGAATTACATTCGCCATGCACAGTCACATCAACTGTTTTAAACACTTGTTTTCTTCAGATTATGCTGCAGATGAAAAGAGAAGATTGGAGGAAAAACAGCGAGCCGCTAGGAAAGAGAGACACAAGAAAAAGGAAGAACATGCCCCGAGGTAGCACTGCCTGTTTGCAGGCTAGCTATATCATAAGTAGCCTGCGTAGCAGACGATTTTTTAGTGGCTCATGATTGTAATAGAAGCTTACAGGGGTAGTTTTTAATCATTAGTATACTAATTACATATACTTTTATGTTAAGGTGGTTCCAGGAGGCTCCTAATCCATATCTGGGTCAACTGGACTGGATATTTTCTGAAGAGTACTGGGAACGAGACTTTAGCAAATGTCCAGACATTTTCTAATATTGCCATTCACCATCGAAGATGCTGGCGAAAATATTCTCCGAGATGTTTCTTTTCGAGACAATGAAAATGAAACAGCAGTTTTGATACAACACGCTCGTCGAAGTCGTGGTCAATAGTGAACTCCACAGTGAATACTTTCGCAGGATGATCGAATTTAGGCAACGATCGACAAACTAACTTTGTAACGAATTTTTCTATTACACTTTGCTAATGAAGGTTTAGTCATTTTTAGGTATCAGGGTGTGGTCAAATATGACTTGTGGATTCTTGAAATGAACAAGTATTCTTTGACTACACCGGCAAGAATATCTACAGTTGTGACGTATGAGGAAAACTTGTCAAGGAAAACTTGCTCGCCCATACCACAGATGAGAGACTAACAGATGTCCGACTGTCGCAAAATTGCGTAAGTAAATTTTCCTGCGATTTCAATGGTGGCCATTAACCTAGCAAGTGTTCTACAGAAAGGCATTCACCCCCTGAACAAATGATTTTGAAAATGGCACCCGGGGGGTGATGGTCTCTGTTTAGGGCACTTGCTAGGTTAATGGCGGCCACTTGCGCCAAAATCATAGGCTTGAAGACTAAGTCGGACATCTGTTAGTCTCTAATCAGCGTCCATACGGAGCTACATTGCCTGTAGTGAATTTGATGTACGAAGGACCGTACTTGAACACCGCGCTTGCAAAGCTGTATCTTGTCAGAAGAATTATTCAATGCGGAGTTTCATTTAAATGGGTGGATCCTAGGATCTGCTGTACTAGGTAAATAAATTCAGGAAATAAAATTTTGAAATTGGAATAAAAAAAATCTAACGACAGAGTTGGTTCTACTTTGTTTTGCTGTCCTTCATCTCAAAAAACGACAATGAGTTTACGGCATCTTGATTTTGAAACAAAAATCTTGTAATAATACGAGAATAACGAGTGTAAACTGGACTACATGCACTCCCTCGTTTGTCGTCTTGAAAGATGAAATGTTGCACGTTCGCAGTTTGAACGGTCGTTATGAACAGCAGGCGGTGTTTGATATGGATTGCCTGCGCGTGCATGCGTCTTCACTAAGCGTGGGAGTGAAACAAATACAGACAAACGATAGGTTGAAATTGACCCAAATGACACCCAGCAACGCTCCTCATCTCCTAGCACTTCTCGCTTAAAGACCGCACAGTTTAAAACACAAAATATTTGAAAATATTTTCGCGCTTTCCTAGTGTGCAAATTCCTGCGTTCTGTTCCTTGCTGAGGTTTAGTAGACCCTTTGAAGATGATTGTAACGTCGTCTACCGGATATCAGTATAATTAACGATGAGGCCGTCTCGCTTCAACTGCTGACGTCTTTCACAAGAAAGACACAACGTTGAACGTTGGCGTCTGAATCAAAACTATGCGACGTCCAAACGCGAGTCCCGTTGATCAAGACCACGGGGTTAATTCACGAGCGAACGCTGGAAGTCGAAATGGCAGGAAGAAACGGCGTCGTTGTGGTCTATGCAAGCCATGTCTTACAAAAATCAATTGTGAGACTTGCAGCAATTGTTTAAACCGGCGTACCGGTCATCAAATTTGTAAATTTCGAAAATGCATTGAGCTGAGAAAGAAGGTAGGTGTCTGGGTTGTTTCTCTAAGTCGTAAGTTTTGCGGTGGTGTGTTGATGGCCTTGAAAAATTCTCATTCTAATAGTTTACGTGGTGTATATTTCTCCGTAGACATCGGAGGTGACCGCGAAGCCTGATGACAGCGACGAGACTTTCGAGTCAAATATCAAAACTTCAATTTCTAGTGAGGTATATCTTGTACAGCATAATATATCTATGACCCCTTGTCTTGGGTCTTTATGTGGACATGTCTTTCCTGGCGAGTTTTGTGTGCAAGAGTTATCATTGTTGTGCACGCGGAATTGCCCCATTCAAAACAAATCTGCACTTTGAATAATGCTCCGCAAGTTTGTTCTACACACAAGCAAGCTTAAATAAGGAACTTGCCAACTTTATTGTCAGATATATGTTTTGCCCTAAAGCACAGTGACTAGAAAAAGGCGACACGTTTTCTCGGCAATGCCGTGCATTTTCACGTCCGCACAGGAACGCTGAGAAGCGTTAAAATAATCGGAAATGCTCTTTGGAAAAGCTGAACGCGAAACGGATTATATCTGCATTAGCATTAGCAGTGTTTAAAATTCTTTCGTTCAACGCCTAACGCCAAGATACAATAATTAAACGCTTTCATTTACAGCTGAATTTCATTCTAGCTGTTCGTAGTCTTTAGCCTCTCATTTCCCTGCTAAATGAAATCGCACCATGATACGGATAGAATTACATTTCATTGTTATAGAGGACTTTAATATAAGAGCTTTATGCTTTATCAATATGCATTGAATAAAATGGAAAGCTTTGAGAGATTTTCAATGGTTGCTGCTATAATATTGCAAGTTTAGTTTTGAGTTACGGTATTAGAGTTGTTTGCTTTACTGTCACACCTATCATATGTTTGCTCTTGTAACGCGTGTGCCATGGCAAGCCGTGGGCAATATCTGGCCGCAATATTCATTGAAGTGGCGAATATTTAAAAGAGATTTTACACCTGATAGCGTGTCTCGTTGGCGAGGGCCATCAAACGTTAAGATTAGAACTAAAAAAGAGATCTATTAGTTTTTGAAAGCTTTTGAAAAATGTTGTGTTAATCTTCGAATGAAACGCGTTGACAGCGTTCGATTATTTTTGACTCGTACAAATCCCATCAAATTTGTACACATTTCATCTAAGAGTTCATAACTGATGCAGGCAGTATTTTGTCAAATAGTTTTTGCGCTAAAAAGACCAAAATTTTACTATGTAAAAGATTTATACCCAACAGCATATGCTGCCGCTTATTTTACTCCCTGCATATATGTTGTGGACGCAAAACTTTTAAGTGCGACTATATACCCAAAACACTTAGTAACGGACTGTCGCAAACTTAAGATGCTTTCAAATACAAACTCGTGGTCGTAAAATGATTAAAAACTTATGGGTAGCAGTCGATTTATAACATTAGTACCTATACAACGGTTTTTCTTCATAAGTTCACTTGTTCTTATCTACGACAATTGACGGTCGAACACACGGGCAAGTTACCTTCTTGAAAAGATAATGAGTGCTAGTGAAGTTGAACGAGACTCCTTGTCTACGGAAAACTTGTCAATTTTTGTTTTATGCACTTGTACAAATATAGTTTTGGGGAGTAAATGTTTCGAGGCATTCTTGCTCATTTTCGCAAGGTTATTGTAGACGGTGTGGCATTTTTCATAATGAGCTCTCATTTACTTGCGAAATTCCTCTCCGTTTGATGTCGTATGTAAATGGTTCATTAATACGTTTGTGTTTACAGACGACCACGCATAAATCGAACTCAAAATATTGTGAAGACGAGTTAAAAAACGTGCAACGAAGCAAAGCTGTAAAGAACGGAAAAGCAGCTTCAGAACACGATGGAAAGCACGCGAATGGTAAAAGAAACGCACGAAAAGTTTCAAAACACGACTCAGAGATCACAAGGAAACAGGAAACACAAGACTCAACTCCCATTGAGAACCCTCCATGCTCGGAGGCGACCTGTCGCCCTCAACCACCAAACATTATTTCCGCTGCTCATGCAAATCCTCTTACTACAGTCTGCAAACAGGCGACATCCCTCCCTACATATTCTGACCAGGTGTCATCTCTTCATACAGTTTGCGCGCAGCCTGCACCTCCCACTACAGTTTGTGGACAGGTGACTTCTTTTCCTACACCTTCAAAACAGGAGACGTTTTTACCGCATTTAACGCCAAAAAATCCAGAACAATGGTGCTCTTGCAAAGGTATACGCATGTCCACCAATGCATAACAACAATAAATTTGTCCACGTTTTGCGTTAATTCAAAAGTGTCAATTGTTTTTTCCTTTTCGTGCAGGAAAAGACGAAGGCAGCGTGTATAAGCACCTTGGAAGTGGATCAAGCGTCGATCATGTCCGAGCGATCTTAGCGCAAAGGTAAAACAAAAGTATTGCGAAACTTTTTAGTCCATCGATTGACTGATTCATTTTACTGGTATTTCATCTTCTCTTATGTTTTAGGTTCAACTTGACCACGGAATCTGTGCGAATCGAAAAGGTACAACAAGAAGAAAAAAGTCCCCATTTTATACCAATGCTATTCAATTCACAGCACTATTTTTCAAATGTTTCAAGGTTGGTCAGAGCGAAAAAGAAGGGAAAAACCGCCAAGGATGTCCAATAGCCAGATGGGTAAGAAGTCTGTAATTAAGCGAATGGTTTAATATGGAATCGTTTTATAGCTAATGGGTTAAGATGGTCGATGCTGATTTCATTTCAATTTATTCTCCAGGTTCTTCGCCGCACGAGTAATCAAGAAAAAATTCTCAGCATTGTTCGCCAACGTCTTGGTCATACATGTGATTTTGCATTCATTGTAATAAGTATCGTTATTTGGGAAGGTGTGCCATGTGAACAAGCTGATTCACTGTATTCCCAACTTACTGGCACACTCAATGAAAATGGAATACCTACAATTAGAAGATGTGGAATGAATAAAGGGCACGTGTTGATCCTTTGTGTTTCTTCTGTGTTTGAACAACGGTCCTAAGTAAATCCCAATATAGATGAGATCATATTTTCTAGGAATAACAAGCTATATCCTAACTTGTAATGTAATCTTTATCTTTTGTTTCTTCAGTAAGCTGTGCGCGTGTCAAGGCAGTGATCAAGGGAAGGCAGGAGCCTCGTTTTCATTCGGATGTTCTTGGAATCGTTTCTTGAATTGTTGTAAGTTTGCAAGGAGTAAAACTCCGAGAAAGTTTAAACTGAAGAATCAGGATGAAGAACACTCGATGGACGACTTGTTGCAAGGATTAGCCACACAAGTTGCGCAGACTTACAAAACTATCGCTCCTGAAGCGTTTGAGAACCAGTCACGTGATGATCTGGAGGGTGTAGAATGTCGCATTGGAAGAAATCATAATGGCGCTCGACCTTTCTCTGGTGTCACGTGTTGTGTCGATTTCTGTGCACACAATCACAAAGACGATCATAACATGGAGAACGGAGCTACTGTTGTGAGTATACACAATGCAAAAATATGAAGTAACAGTTCAGTTTTAAATTGCTTTTTCTATCTAGCGGCTTTTAATAGAGGGGTTATTCCTTTGTGGCAACTGCAGCAAAACTAATGACTTTGAATCACTATGTGCTATTGTATTTCCAGGTACTGACGTTACTTGGTGAAGAAGCCAGAAGAGACAGCAAAGATGACGAACAATTTCACACTCTGCCTTGCTATAATCTCCTTGATGACAATGACAACATCGTACCTCCCAACTACGTCATACCTAGACACTTGTTGACGTCACCTATTGCATCCAGTCCCCTCAAAGAGATGGCGTCATCGCCAGGTGCAGAGTATACAGATATTGCAGAATTATTCAGCGGTAGCGAAATGTTTTCTGCTTCACAGTTCCCTGAGGAACAAAATGCCAGTATTATGCGCCAGGCTCAAAATGTTGAAATAGCAAAAGTTCCGAGTTTTGGAAAGCACGTGATGAACGGTCACCACGTGAAACTTCAGAGGGAACTTTTTCCAGGGACTAACGTTCCTGGGGATTTGAACACCGATGACTCAAAAGTTGAATTGGAAAGCAGTGTAGCAAATGATCCAGTAAATGGCCACCACGAAATATCCGAGAGACATAAATTTTCTGAGGGTCTTCTGCCTAGGGCTCATATTCCTGGTGTTTTGAATGGTAGAGTAAACGGCTGCCATGAACAGGTTCTGCGAGAGAACACCCTGGGAAATAATATCCCTGAAAAAGATCAGTCTGTGCCAAGCGAAGCTAACAATTTTCTGTCGAAGTTCATAAATGGGGAAAACATCCCAGGGACTATCGACCGGTGGAGTAATAATACCCCCGGGTATATTACTCCAGCAATGCATCCCGGGTATGTTATGAATGGGTTCGTCAAAAACGGTTTTCATCAAAACGGATTTGATGCGAAACATTGTCCACCTTCAGACAAATGTGATTCAGCAGAAAATGAGGAGCACAGCACTAAGAATGATGACATCATAATGGTTGATGACGCAATGGGCGGGGTGGGCATAGCATTGTCACATGGTTCAATTTTAGTGGAGTGCGCTAAGCAAGAGGTGCACGCGACGACAAGAGTCAGAAATCCTGACAGAAAATCTCCTACGAGACTGAGTTTGGTGTTTTATCAACATAGACGGATGAATTTCAAAAATCACGGCGCAGAAGAATACCGCAAGAGTCAAGAAATGAAGAAATCCGAGGCCGAAAGAGACGCTCTGAGTTCTCAGCTTGATGCGTTTGATCTGCGCATGCTTGCCGAGACGGCCGTGAACTACCCAAGTCCAGGCGACCAAACAATGGCCAATAAGATAACAGGTCAATATCCAGATAGAATACCGCACGTCAATGGTACTATAGGAACGTGGTATACCGCGAAGGTCGGCTCTGACAAGAGTTCTAGACCGCTTGTAAACGGAGCTCAAACGAACGGAAAACCAACTGCAGCGATTGATACTAATACTACACCACGTTCACCGCATTATCTACAGCAGACCACTGGTTTAGAGGAACATGGCTCAACTTCGAACAATCATCAAGCGATGAATGAACATCAATCGTTAATGAGTGGATCATTAATCAGTAATCATCAACCGTCGTTCCCGTTATCAGACTACCTACGGCTACTCAAACGCAAAGAGCACCGCGATTTCCCGGGGACTTACCCCACCTATCCTTATCTTAGCACTTTGCCTCTTACACCGTTTATTTCCCCCGTCTTTTTGCCGCCTCCTCGTCATCCTGGTCACATGTTTAACCCCTCAACCCCTGCAGGTCAAGGATTGTTCCATGTTCTCAATTCACAACATCAAAGCAAACCAACACATCATTCGC
Organism: Phenganax stokvisi; assembly: GCA_025400075.2. NCBI lineage: Eukaryota > Metazoa > Cnidaria > Anthozoa > Malacalcyonacea > Clavulariidae > Phenganax > Phenganax stokvisi. The sequence goes on from JAODVQ020459996.1 coordinate 8,751, forward strand.
TTTCGCGAGAAACCACCTCCGATTCTGCGCACAATGATCACTCAGTGGAAGCTCTGCTTGGCAGGAAACGTACTTACAACCAAGTAGAGCCATCAATAGATTTAGCTGACGACCAAACTCAGAAACAGCAAAGATTAGATCAGAGTGGATTCTCATATTTGAACACGATATTGAGCAAGCATCCAGATATCCACAATCGACCTCTTGGGTTGCCTGTGCATCCGCAGTTTGCTCATTCAAAATTTGTACCCCACCCAGGAAAGGCCGTATTTACTGGAACTAGTACGTATGGAACGGATTCTTTGGTTAATATGGCCCCATTTGCTGGTACCTTAGTGGCAGGCGGTCACTACCAATGGTAGAGATAGTGAATCGATCATTTGTTTTGATAGTACTATGCTAGCCATTCCGGTATTTTTAACCCAGTGAAGTCTTTAAGATTGTTGGGAGAATCTGCACCAAGTATTGTTTTAAATCTCTAAAACACGAATATTTTTTATTTATTGTGATATTAAATAAAGGAATGACGCTTACTATTTTAATTGTGACGATGTTAGGAGAACTTTGAAATATTAGTCCGTGGTAGGGGTGTTGTAATTTGGGGGATTTTACGTGTTTGAAAAAAAAATTGATTTTAAACTCGTGTTGTTTTTTACTTTTTGCGAGTAAAACGAGAAAGAATAAATTGGATGAGACTGGCCACGATATTCTTTCAGACTCCGAAGTCAATACTTGAAAACTATAATGTATAGACTGGCAAAAATGAAAAATGTGGTAATACTCTTTTCTACCTGAGCCCGCAGGTTTACTCGTTAGTCACTCGTCAATTCAAAATGATGTTCATATTCTGTAAATTCCGAGTTTTTCAAGCACAATTTTCAAGCTGCTTTTCCTAAAGCTGGCTTTTCACTTCGCCCGTATCGTAGCGTAAAGTAGGGTTCTCTTTTCTTGGTGAGCACCAGAGCGTAACTAATGACTTTGAAACAAAGAAAGTGGAAAGCTGGCTTATGAAATTTTAACAGCAAATCAGCAATTCAAACTAACGAAGACTAGAGGAATGTTTCACCAGCAAAATAAAACAAGCAGTGAGCAAAATTATGAAAATATGACTACGACCTCCTTCATGGTGCTTCGTTTTGGCAGTGGCTCTTGTACAAGTAAGTTTGAGTAGGTATAAGCGTTTCATTTGTTCACGTAGGCGAGATGCTTTTGCTAATTAATATATCTGCAAATATTTCAATGTTCTTTGAGCGACATGAACGAGCATAGGCATACGGGACGGGGGGGGCACATGCTCCGCAGAAACTTTAGAAGTCGAAAAGTTGGGCAAATTTTGAACACGAGTCGGGTGAAAAATGTGAAGGTAGAAATTATAAAGTCCGACTTTTCTCACATTTTCTCGCAGGAGTCATTAATAATTACATAGCTGCATTAATTGACAGCGCAGTCTCGAAGCGCCATGTTTGACCGATTGTTTATAAATGGTTACCCGTGGGGGGAGTGTGATTGTGTAATTTTAGTTAAAAGTCGGGCATTTCATTGTCAGTTGGGGAAAATATTCACTGCCCCCCCCTCAAAATTAATGGCTCCCGTACGCCTATGTGAAAAGGGCGGCTTCAATTACGTCCCTATGATACTAAATACTCTGGTAGTATGCTTTTAGGGACGAATGAAGTTTAGCGGACACTTTACGACGCTGACCATCCAAA
>JAODVQ020460104.1:0-10459 GCA_025400075.2 Phenganax stokvisi
TCCGTATATCTTCAGGTAGAACGACGTCATCCTCCGTATACCTGTGATGGCGAGCTGTGGAGAGACGGCTTTTACTTTCAGCGGCTAGCTTTCTGAAAGTGTCTAAGTCTTGTTTAACAGTTTCAGCCTCTTCAACGCTGCTTGCATTATTTGCAAGCATGGCAAAGCAGGTAATCAGTCCGCCCGCTGATGCGTCTTTTTCCCGCGCGTCTACTAGCGGTATTTTCTGATTGCCCCTTGAAATCAGGCATCAGTATGGTCACTATTATGTTACTGCAGCCCAATTAGTAACATCGGAGGCAAGTTATCCTGCATAAGATCGATTTTCGCCTGTGTTATAACGTTTATGTTGATACGCACAGCCTTCTTTTATAGTGGCGTGCGTTTCCCTATTACAATTTTTCGCATTCGCGAACGTCGTGTACCAGGCCTGCCCTCCCCCCCTCGCACGCACGAAAGGCGGGGACGAGGCTAGTTAATACTATAGCTCGGAGCGGCCACCAACAATGAACTTTGAACTCTCGGCGGTCATGCGCGATGTCTTTCAAATGGAAAAAGGTAGGTGTAGTGTAGCTAAAGCTGAAACTTGTTTTAATGATGTGGCTATTATTTCCTGTAGGAGCAACTCCAGTGTTGACTATCCTCTGTCGACTGTATAGCTACACAACCTTTCTAGAGAAGGCCATTGCCCAGCTATGTAACATCACTCTTTGTCATCCAGAGGACTCCAAAGAGTACCAGTCTTTCTGTTCCACAACCATACTAGCTTCTAATCGTGAAGATGATTTTCATGATGGGGTTGGGTACCTCTTCCAAATAGACACCACTGAGTCTCTACACTTCATTATTGGCTCTTTAAATAAGCATTGGGTTCGTTTAGTCTGCTAGCTAAAGCTAACACTGACATAAAATTTTTTTCTGCTGTAGTTATCAAGATGTTTGGCACATCTATCTGAACTGAGTCTACTTCACAGCAGGTACGATAGGCATTTAAATAATATTTTGGGCTATTTTCACTTAGGATTGGTGACAGAGCCATGAAGTTTATTCTATCTAAAGCCTCCCTCTTTGTTGCACTTGGTGTGGGTAATAACTACATTCAAATCACAGGTATTATAATACTAGGAGAATGTAGAACATTGTTGGCTCACAAGAAGGCATTGAATGCAGTTTTTTTACGACACTAATAATATTCATAGTTCCTAAGTGAGCGCAACGCTAGAAAAATAAACACCCACGGTTTATGTAGAGCATGCACAATACGAAAGGTCGATGGCATATATATATAATATATATATAATATACATATATAGAAAAATTTTGCTGTTGGAACGAATAGATGGCTTGCTTTGCTCGCAATAAAATTGATATAACTAGAAGTCTGTTCTGCAGTGTAGACATCAGTGTTGGTTGTTTTCTCGATAAGTTTCCTCCCTTTCTTTAATAATGACAATACTGGCAATGTAAAGATTTGTTTGAGAACCCATAATTACTCTGTTCTAATTGTTTGGTAAAAGAATCAAAATTTTAAACTTTTAACTACTCCCTGGATACTTGGCCCTCTTATGGATGGAGCTATACCTTGTGGCATTCATGTTAGAATAGTAAATACAGCAGGACTTATGAAGTGATTGGTTAATAGAGTTAATTCTGCTTATAGGGCTTTATGTAAAGGACTGATAATTTCCAACTCATCAGGAAATGCCATATATGATGTGATGGGACTCACTTACACTCCTCTACATATGAATTGCTCAAGACAAAAGCACAGGATTACAGATAATGAAGTCCCTGGTGGGGAAAAGCAGTTGTATAGATATTTTCCTACTGCAAAGCGACCTAAACTACTATTGGAGAAAAATGACTGCACTTCTGACCATTGTGTAAGAAATATGTATATCATAGCAAGTTTGTAGTTTACTATTGTTGTTTACATACCTATCTTTAGTTAGCTGATGGAATGAAAAGTGGTGGACCCCAACTCCAGTCGCTTGGTTTGAAGAGAAAGAAGAAGAAACGAAGGAGAGTAGTTGTACACAGAAAAAGGAGAAAAATTGCGGCGCACATCAGGAGACAAGGTAGGAAATGTTAGCATCAATTTTTATACTTGAATATTTTCATTCATATTATTAGCCATGGGTAATACTTCATCATGTGGTCCTGTGCAGAGGTTAGTCAGTCATTATTCAAACATGTTACACAAAATGGGGATACCCTTGCTAACACTGTTCTAAACCATGATGTTAAAGCTATTCTTGTCCTGGTTTTCCATAGACTCAACTCTCCACTTGAATAGATAGTCCTAAATGTGTGCCCTGTTCAGAGGTTCTCTTGTTTTGTAGGAATATTAATAGGGTAAAACTAAGACAGCTGAAGACTATATGGAGCACAACCTTCAGGAAGAAGGACATAATGTACAGTTCGTCATCTCAGGAGAAAATGAGGAAATCAAGCAGTATGTAATATTATACCTTTCTATATCTCTTTTCATGGTTTTGGTGTTATATAAGTATACATGTTTAATGTTCCAGATGATCTTCAATCGTTCAGTTCAAGTCGACGAGGAGCTACCAAGTTAGTCAAACACATTTTCATGAAGAAGAAGATGGAAGCTCCGAAAATGACTTCAAAACAAAAAGTAACTACGATGGTTATTGCTTTGCCCAGACACAGTATGATTCTTTTTTGTTTAAGGTGGAGAGATTACCAAAGCGATATCATGCAGCTGTACCTTACTTTCAAGAAATGCTGAAGAAATATGAGAAAATGGTTTGAGTAAACATTAACAATGTATATTAATTATATGTAATTTTTTTGATCAGGATCGTAAAATATTGTTCGTTTTGAACCAGTATTTTCAAGATTTTTCTGAGGTATCAATGGTGTTTTTCACACAATAAAATAGCTATAGATAGTAGTTCAAAAGTGCGACCTTGATCCCTAACTAACGCGGGATATATGCTGTATGTCCTCTTAGTCATAGGGTAGGTAATACTAGAATGTATGATCAGAAGTGCACCGAACAAGTGTAGTGTGCCACTAAATTAGGGTCTAATCCAGTCACCCTAAGGCCAGCTTCAGTTGGCCTGAATAGACAGGTGGCTGCATTATACAGTTAGCAAGCTATTGTATAGCTATCTGTCAGGACTTCAGTTTGTGACCTGAATACCGAGGTTACCACATTACTCAGGTGGCCACTAGCTCAGGTTTCACTGTACCTACTATCACTATACAATAAAACACCTCTCTTGTGACAACATAATGCTTTGAAGTTAGAGTTCTCATTTGTGTTTTATTCTACACTAGGAGAGTGAAGTTGACATGCAAAAGGCAATGTGTGATCCATTACAGGTATAAAACATATTAACTGACTTTACTCGATAATACATTGTAATACAGGTTTTCAAGTTTGTGATGTGCGTACTGAACTTGCTAGTGCCACAAAAACTCTGGGGCTCTCGAAGAAACAAAACAATCTTCTATACCCATATCCTTTAATACCTTATAATTGGCTTGAGTTATGCTGTATATATAGTTAAAGCTAAATTTTTATTCAATAGTAGATTTTACCTACTGATGGACACCAGCTAGTGGTAATTACTTGATGTGTCCGTCTGCCTACCATGGAACAGTTCACTATGCTCATATCATATTTCACCCTATAAATGAAGTTGGTTTAACTTTTTGTGCTATGAGCAAAATATTTTAAGATTTTGACTGAAGCCTGATAATAATGTGTATGTTTAAGCCCCTGTAATAGAGAGCAGCATTTCAATACTTTGATGGTACAAGTTTGGCTCATGTATACTGCTCATTCAAAAGCTGCCAATTAGATTACTATTCATAAGGATTAATTGTTTGGTTGTGTTAACTTAACAATTCTAACATCTTCAACGGTATATAGTATGTCTGAGGCGATGGGAGAGGTTATCTGTACGTCAACTTCTCCATGGAATGAAGACCTCTCATTGTGACTGGTTAAAGATAGGAGGAGGAGGAAGAGGGAGTAAGGGACAAGGAACATCAGACATGCTTAAACAAAGAGAAATGTTTTCCTCATTCCTGGCCTGGGTCATGGAGCTATCTGTTGAACTAGTGAAGGTTGTAAACATGGGGAGAATAGTATTACAAACACATCTAGTCATCCTTTAGCTATATACCTAATACTGAATAGTCATGGACACTAGACAGCATGTATGCTTACTGGGTATATCATAGCAGTAATGTTTCATTGAGTCTATTGTGGGAAATATGGATCTTGATGTCATGTTAGCGTTTTGTTTCAGGGGTACTTTTATGCAACGGATCACTCTGATCATCACAACAGGGTGGTCTACTATCGCAAGAAAGTCTGGAAAAGACTCTGCAAAGTAGCCATTGAGGGTATATGATATATTGTATAATGATTATGTGCTGCTTCTAAACCATTATTTTCTGTTTTACGCAGAGAAAAAGGAAATGTTAAAGCCACTAAATGAAGTACGTATGTTGTTTTGATAGTGTGTTGGACTATGGTTGTAGCAAGTTTGAATGTGTATAGAAGCTGGGTATTACAGAGTGGCAATCAAAGCTTGAGTCTGTTACTTTGACAGAGATGTAAGACTTCTGAGGGCACTCATCACTCACCTAAACATAACTTATAGAGCTCATAGCTACACCATCAGTAGATTATGACAGATTCACGGAAAACAATCCTATTTTACATATCACTGGAGAGTGTCAGAAAATATTTTCTGGCTCTGATTTAGCATTGGAGGGAATTAATTATTGAAACGAAATATCTAGTCCCCTATAGTAAATTAGGTTTAATTGCAGCGTTTTCGCCAGACTTTAATAAAAGGTAGGAATCGTCTCGTAACTGTAGATTATCAGGGATATAACCTGTTACGGTATGAAACCCAGCAAAATATCTGTATTTACCTCATTTAAAGTGGGGGAAGGGGTGCAATAAAGTAACAGAGGATGCTGTGGGATAAAAGAGGGTGCTACGTCCCCTTTCCCCCTTTAGATAAAACACTGAATTGCTAGAATTATGTTAGAGTGTTGAATATATTATATAGGAGGAGCTGAACCTAATGCTATCCCGAGGAAAACCTCTTGGAGTCTCTAATCTGAGGTTCATGCCCAAATCATCCTCCCTACGTCCCATATCAAATCTCAGTGCCATCGCTAAACTGGACGACCACTACACTGTCCCGGGACAGGGCATAACTAAACCTGTGAATGTACAATTATTTGATTTATTCAGTATATTGAAATTTGAAAAGGTACATAATAACATGTGTTATAACAATGTGACTAGCAAAATTGTGATGTATGACTTGTTTAGGGTCGGAAGTATGGAAGCACATCTTGTATGGGTTATAAAGATATTCACTCTCGGTTGAAGTCATTTGCAAAGAATAATATTCCATCACAGCAGGATCAGAGGTAGTCATATGTCTTTCAGGATCTCTTTTCCCTGGTGTACTAATGTTCTGTGTGTGGTATGTATATTACAGAAAGCCATTCTATGCTGTTCACGTTGATGTTACTAATTGTTTTGACTCAATTCTACCTCTCCTTCTCTACTCCATCATTCAAAAGAAAGTTATCACTCAGGTAGGTCTGTGCATTTCCTTGAGCACTTCATGCTCTCCATTTGTGCACATGTGTAAGTAGACCTTTAGTTTGCTCTGCTGCCTCTGCTGCTAATAGGCAGATGAGACAAGGTTCATTGTACATAATATATTGGATGCAGCATGAGCCAAACAACGTATAGTATGGTAACTACATATATTATAGTTATTCTAGCATTTCTCCCTTTAATAACGTGGAGTATAGTATAAAAATAACACTATATATAGGTATCTTACTTGTTGAGACGTTACGCAACAATAATGATATCGAATCAAGCTATCAAAAGACAATTTGTGAAGGTTGGAACTACACGAGGTGGGTATTATTGACTATTAATGATCGATGGTAATATTCTGTGTATCTATATTTATCTAGAACTCTGTGAACCATTTTATGAGTTTGCCAAATTGCTTCCTCTCCAGAACTGCATACTAGCAGATATGGTATGATATCATTGTCAATAGTATGGTTTGTCAAGAGTGAAATGATATATTGTAGGTGACCTACCCTGTGATTAACAGAGTAAGTGTATTAACCCATCTTCGGAGCCATCTGTTCTACAATATTGTTAAGGTAATGACCATCCACAATGATTGCGAGCGGAACGAGCCAGCTATTCATTCGAATGGCAAAATATTTCCATATTATTATGTTATATATATGCCATTGATCTCCCATATCGTGCATGCTCTACATAAATCATTGGGTGGTTATTTTTGCACATGCTCTACGTAAACCGTGGGTGTTTTTACAACAATTTTTCCGTGCACTACACATGTCAAGGAAAGTGTGGCATGCCATTGCATAGTGCAAGCAAAACAATGTTAAAAATTAACCAAGTATTTTGTATGTAGAATTTGTATCACCGCCCCCGCTCCTTGGGTAATTACCATTGAGGGTACGAAGGTACCTTCCCTTGACACCTATACAGTATGTCTGTTGGAAACATTTGCACCGATCATCTGCATACAAACTCATCCCAATTGTTGAAAAAGGGCAGTGGTTACTTCACTTGCTCACACGGCAAACCCACTTACCTTTCCTCCTTGGAGACCTTATTATGCCCCTTCCTCAGTGCTTGCTGGGTAATGTAATAACTCCCTATGTATCTGAAGGATTCATTGATTGTGTGCTCAGCTAGCCACCCATATGGGTCCAAGTGGTGATTTCTCATGTTGTATGTATGTATATATATTTGTTGTCAATACTCTACGTAGATAGTGGGCATTTTTTACGTTATGTGTATGCTCACATAAACTGTGGACGGTTTTACAATGCAAACGGGTTGTCCATTTATGCAACGTCACGTGAACTGTTGAACATGTTATGTTAGGTAGGACAATGGATGATACAACTGCTAACATTCGATGCAATTCTTAGTTTCACTATCAATATATAAAGTTGTATGTGTCGATAGTATATAAGGACTATTCTGTAGCAGCAGTACAGCTAAGACTGATCCAGGTATGAATCATTATAGTTTGCTTCTTGCTCCTGGTATTTGGAGTATATTTCCTCCACCATGTTCTGTGACCCAGCAATGTCATCTCTCTCTCTTGCCTTGTACCATCGTGCCACACAGCCCAGTAGAACAGAAGACACCACTGACAGTACTAGTGTAGTCAGATAGAACCATATTCCATATCCACTGCTGTCAAGTTCTATGATATATATCCCCCATACCTCATAAACCACTGTACCAAACACAAGGAAAATTGTCAGCATTGTGAAATGGAATCCAATGAGGAGACCTCTCATGTTGTAGGGAGCTTGAGCACACACAAATTCAGTACTACACTTTGGCAACATTATAATGGAAATGGCAAGAATGATGGCGTATGGAATGTATGAGGTGATGCAGACACTGGTATCTTTAAACAAGCACTGTGTGGTTCCATTACTGTGGAAATATTGTACAGTCTCTGCTGTTAAACCATACAGTGATGAAAGTATGAGAGCTGCAGCTCCAATTCCAACAGACTGGAGGATGCGTGGACCTCTGTTTCTCAGACACGGGTAGACCAATAGCTCATACAGTGGAATTAAAATTACAGATAAAGGCAGAACACCTCTGATTTCACTTAAAATATTGTTGACACAGCTTTGTGTGATATGTATGAAAGCTGTTTGTGAGGCTACTAGTTGTGGTGCAAGTGATAGGCACAATAAGGAATCTATAAAAATGACTGGTACAATTCTCCAGAAGGTCTTGACATCTTCCACTTCTTCTGTAGTGAAAGGTCCTCCATATTTAGACTTGCCATTATCCAGTCTTGATGGTAGTTCATTCTCACAGTATGTGAAGGCACTTCTCCGAACTGGGTGCTTGTGTTTTGCTGCGTATTTCAAGACTTTGAAAATGAGAGTGATGGGATTGACAGTGACTGGTTCTTGTACCAGTTTGTGACTGAGAAAGAAATCCAAAATGAGTCCTACTGAAAATAATAGAACTGGTACCAGAGACAATATCATATTGACTTCATTTGATGGAAATTGTGAGCAGCTATAAAGCATGACTTGACCAACAAATGTGATTCCAGCACCACTATTCATTACCCAAACTAGCCAAACAATAAAGGAAGAAACTTCACTGCTTGATCCAGACACAATCTGATCCATGCCTAGTGGAACTGCACTTGCAAATAATGCTCCATGCAAAAGAGTCTGTGGCACTAAAATCACGCTGATCTCTACAGCAGTAAGTACAGATTGTGGGACAAGAAACATTTCTCTACACACCGAAAGGCTACAATCAGCAATAGTCAGCAGCCATGATACCCTGAGAGTGAATCTGACCAGTTTATATCTACTGGTTGTTACCTCTGCCAGTAGACTTGCTATTGGTAGTAGGCCAGATAGCATTCCAAGCCCTAAGAAGTATTTCCATTCACTCTGTAGCTTGAATCTGTAGAATTTCATACATTGTAGTCCCAGAGTACAAGAAAAGAAGAACTCCCAGATTAGGATGAGTAACACACTGCGAGAACCAAAACCTCTGAATTTCCACTTGCTCCTCTGCCTACTGGGTACTCTCTCATTAACTGCTGAGTCTGATTGGGTCCTCATGATAGAACGTGACACTTCTTTAGTCCAATAAACGGAGAAACGACCGTAGTCTACATTAAAACCCATTAAATTTATCGTTGGCTCTAAGTAAACTCTTCATAGTTACTATGTCAACAATGGAATACATTTAGGCACTTTCCTCTAAATATACCCTTTTCACACACCAGGAAAGTATATGTGAGTTAGGGTACACAGATTTCAGTTTAAAACATGATAGTGTACATAATGATCACTGTGTGTCACCTAGGCAGTAATAGATTCAACACACCCTCCCAAACCTTTTGCTGATATATACTCCTGACACTAGCTCTGGATATTGATTGATTTAAACTCGCTAAAGCCTGTTACATTGGCTAAATCAAGCCAGTTCGTAATCTAGTTAACAAACCATGTCCTGTTTAACAATTTTTAACCAGCTTAATTGTACATCTCTAGTTAATTTAAGTAAAGTTACCAAACCAGTGTCTGTGTAATGAATGCGAGATTCACTAACCTCCTTTATTGACTTATGGAATGTAAATGGACTTTGCTTGTGTTCACTGACATTTGTGAGGGTGCTACTTATAGCAGTATACCTAATGAGGGATGGGTGAAAGTGAAAGGGAGTGAAGTGTCTACTAAGGTTGTCTGTTGTAAAACTCATATCTTGTGTACTTGCAAAGCTTCTCAAAGCCATTTGCACTATTGACTGTACGTTACAGCTATCATGAGGTTGTCTGATTTAGACACATAGTACTTAAAGAATTTGCAGAAGTGCTCTCATCTTTTAATTGGCATAATGACATTAAGCTGTACAGCATGAAAATTGAAGAGCTGCATCAATATTTCTTATCCAGATCTTGCCATATCTAATTCTGCCAGTTTTGACACAACTCCTGATGGCAGTGCCATTACGAGTGATTGTGCTCTAGAAGTAAAAGAGAACGTGTTGCATGTGGATATATGACCTTGGCCTTGAGTAATGCAGCAATTGGAGTGCAAGTTGCCCATCTATGGTACAATAAAGTTATAACTAAACTTTTTTACAGTGATATATACAATGTTTAAAAATATAACTTTCGCGAGAGGTGACTGCCACATGCCCAATTCAGAAACTTTAATTTCTTATGCGTTTGCCGTGCGGGGTTTCCTGTTTTTTTGGTTATAAGATAAATTTCGTTCAGTGTATTTTAATACATGTTACACTCTATAATGTATGTGTTTCCATTATGGCTTTCCAGTATACAGCATACTCCTAGTTGTCAAAGCAGTTCTATGTAATGGCAAACTTAAGTTCGGTTTTGTTGAGAAAAGTACATTGGTGTTACCAGTAGTTTTCAATTTTCATCTAAGTCTACTGCACATCACTTCTTAGTATGCCCGCTTATCAGTACTGGTAATAATTCCCCTCTTCCCTCGCCCCCCAGGATGTTTTCTTATCAACTATCTTCCCTTTTTTTAACGTACTTGGGAAACCTAAAACATATACGTGTGTAAAAAGTGTACAAACACAAACTTTCATTTTCGAGAAAAAACAACTCTTAACTAATGTTTCGATAGTGTTTTGGCCAGCACTCTGTCGTTTTGAGAAAATGTCTGCCTATTATCTGGTAGCTCTTCTTACTGGAGTGTTGTATGTTGGAATTTCAGCTAGACTATTTGTTTACATTGATTCTAATGGAAGAGATGGCCATGAATGTCTGGTATCAAACTCATCGTCAGTACCTTGTGCAACTCTACCATTTGTTGCTGAGAATATAACAACAAGAAATTCCATCACTATCATGATACAGAG
>JAODVQ020460213.1:0-10457 GCA_025400075.2 Phenganax stokvisi
AAAATTTACTGTGGAGAACTCCTTCGATTTATTTTTTTCAAAATTGGTGTGTAAGTAAAATGAAATGAAGGAAACCGAAAGGAAACGCAAGATATTCAATGTTTGTTTCGTGACCAAAATATTATTTCGGCATTCAAATTTGCTTGTTTATACGATCAAAATACCCCGCTGAGATAAAACTCTAGGGAGCCACCTTAAGAATGGTAGTTATCTCACGATGTTCATTGTATTTTGTTCCATATTTGCAATGGACATGTCTTTCTTATCACAAAACATATATACGCAGTTTCGACTAATATCATAAAGGAGAAAGAAAGAAATGATTAAATAGAGTAAAATGGATTTCTATTCTCTTGCTCGTTCCAGTCTTTTTGCTCACGGTCAGATCACCTCGGATATATGTCAGTAAATTTACCAAATGTTCGGCGTTTCAATTCAAACGAGTTTTATTGTGAGATAAAAAGAGTATTTTTAAAGTTATTAATTGTTAAATACGTTTTAGGTATTTATCCATAGATAAGGAGTTATTTAAACTACGTGGCGAGCACAAAAGTAGTACCAAGCAATTGAACGAAATGCAGTCATATAAATACATGTATGGCTATTTATGGAACTCTTGTTTCAACACAAATACAATTTATTTGCGAAGGTTTATTATTAACTTTTAATTTTCGTTTTCACTGTGATAAACCGCTAATAAAATTAGCTTAAAAAGACTTTAAGCAAATTCAAAACTAATCCTTGTAGCGCCAGTGAAAACTAGAATTAAAAGTCTTGATTAAAAAAAATGACAAATGTTTCCAGGCAAAATGTACAGCAAAGGTAAAATCATAGTTCTACGGGAATTCAATAAAAAATGTGGTTTATATCTTAACGAGAAACATGCATTTATGAAAAGAGATTTTTAAAGATTATTTGTAAGAGTGGATGTTGAATAAAAGTTACTAGAAGGAAAAGCGCGTGCAAGTGTGAAGTGATGTTGTCATACTCTCACAATAATTCCTTATCTCTTATCTACAATATTTCTTCCTTCATAAAACTCTATACGGCTAAAGACTGCAGTCATGGAGGGCGAAGGTTTGTAGGACGAGGTATATGACCACTTTCGGATGGTATGTTTCAGATTTGACAACATGAATGTAAGTACGAATGAGACATTTTGTTTTTAAAAATCAGCTATTGTAGGCTTGCTGTCATCCTGTTTTGACATAATGGACATATCTAGTAAACAACATGCGCAGCGGCATTCATTGCGTTATGTTTTTAATAAAATATATTCAATTACAGTCAGGCATTTGTTTGAGCAGCTGTATGCAACTTGGCTACTTTTAACTTGATTTTATCGCACTTTATCAAACTATATAGTTATTGTCCCTTTTATCCAAAGCAAAAAAATTCACTTCCCATCTATGTTGGACTTATTTAGTCGGGAGGAAACAACAAATTTTTATCGCTACAATAGTGCGTTTTAATTCTCCTACCCAGTGCTCACAATCCTTCGCATCAATAAAAGCTAAAATGTACAAGAGGATTGCGGGCTCTAGTTACCAGATTAATCTAAAAGCATAAAACTTCGCGCGTCGACATCAAGATAAAATGTCTGTGTGGAATCCTGTTAGCAAACTCTCTGGTTATTTCGAATTATCGTAAAATAGTTTTATCTAGTAGGCGAAGACATAATGCATCCCACACAGAAGCAGCTCTCTGAGTGGCGTCCTCGATAGTGGATACTGCTCGAAGGCAAGCGTAAAAGTTCTCAAAAAAAATTTTGGCCGTGTAGTGTATACGTACTAACAAGGAATTTTTTACTTATTTATTGCCAGGTAGGTTTTCAAGAGTCCATAGAGTTCGTTCTCTTCTCGGGAAATCTGAACGATCGACATCAGGTATGTATAAGATTATGTTTTACCTCAAAAGACATGACGATGTAAATGCGCCATGCAAGCAAACTAATATCTCAAATAGTGTTTTTTGCAAATGTTTTTAACGAACATCTAAGCAGCTGTGTGACTGCATATTTTAGTGCGAGTATATAAGCCCCGCTTGGTTCCAGCTGGCTCAAACGGGCGCGGATCTTCTCAAGCAGATAAAAAGATTTGGTAGAACTACGAATGAATATGCAATAAACAGCGCATGGCCCTATATAAACTTGCTGTGATTTTATTTTTTTCCATTTTTGTGGTATAATGTCGCCATGTGTGTGCGAGTGAGTCTATCGTTATAGTAATGATCAAAGACTTTCTAGGCAAAACATTGTCCTGATTGATAGACAGGACACTGCAGCACACGATTTCATTATTTAAAACGAGGGGAACCAATTTATTTTAACCGCAGTTAAACTCATACCGGTAATGAAAAAGGTAAGAGGTCACAGCAATCAATTGTGAAGACCAACTGAGTAGAGAGAATTTCATGCTTGGGTTTATGTCAATAATCCTTGCTTCAACAGAATGCCAGGGGTAAATTACTCGGACAAAAAGCGTACGAAGAGTTTTAGGATTAAAAAATCTCCTCGCTTTTTCTTAGGATTTTGGAATTTTTTAAAAGGTTTTTTTTTATTTTGCAAAAATTTAAGGGGTTTTGGGATTTTTTAAAAGATTTTTTTGGATATTTTGTGCAATGTACGAAGATTTTTCGGAGTAATTTACCTCTCGAAAGAATAAGCTCTTTTTCGTTTTTTTGTTTCTCCTAGCGTATTTGAATAAATATAATGAAGACGTTGATATTGCGAAAGATAATCCTTTTTTGGACCAGAAAAACTGTCTGACTTAGTCAAAGTATGTTGGTCTCATACAACTGGAAAATTTTTCAATAGCAGATTTTCAATATTCTATGTTTCGTAGATCATCTGATCATCAGAAAAATTGGAAATCAAATCGATCTTCATTGAAAATGATGTCAAGTAATAATACAAGTGCGTATATATTCACACCAGAATTCATTTGGGACTACCATCCGATATTAATAACAGTCTCGCTTACAATTTGCGCCACCAATTGCCTCGTTATTGCGTTATTCTGGACCCAGGCTCCCTTGCGCTCCGCTGGAAACTACATGCTTTTCAGCCTGGCGATCTCAGACCTTGCAGTGGGACTATTTGGGATTCCTGTGAACTTGGCGTGTGAAATGAGCTATAGAAATTGGGGTATATGCCTGTCAAGTTACATAGTGAATCGTTTCATCGCTGTATCAACAGTTTATCATATTTTGTGGATAACTCTGGAAAAATACACGGCAATTGTGTATCCTCTAAAGCATAAATCTCAATTCGACAAAAACAAAGTGAAGAATATCTGCCTTTGTACATGGTTATCTGCAGTTCTGCTCAGCGTTGTTGAGCTAAGTTGGTTGAAAGATCACAATGACCCTTATGTAGCACCCTCGGAAGATATTCGCAAGAAAGAACGAATTTATAACCTTATAATTTTCACTGCAGTCTTTTTGGTCCCAATCACGATCATGGTTTTTGCGTATATCTCAATATTTCACAGAATTCTAAAACAGCATTCAAACAAGTCACTCAGAAAACACACGCTACACGAGGAACGTGACACCAACGCACGTGTTCAAAGAAATGTGAAAACAGCTTTGCTGTTCTTTGCGATTGTTTTAGTATTCATTCTAGGTTGGTTCTGGTGGTTTTTCGCGATTATTTTTTATTATCTTACACCACCAGTGCTGTTGATTAAATTTCTGACCATTCTTCGATACAGCACGTCATTTGTGAACCCAATACTGTACACATTTTTCAAACGAGATTTCAACAAGACTTTACGAAAGTTCATGAATCGTTCGCGGCTCACGCCTGCAATAGCACGGTCAGCGCCTACGATCACGTTTTCTGCGCCGTCTGACGGCACAGGGGCATTGTTCAGCAGTCGCCGAGCTTCAAAAACGCATTGCAAACAGGACGAAGCGGTGTCGTCCAGTTGTGGTGTGTGATGATCATGTGACCAAAAGACACAAGACCAGCACTCTTCACCACGGTAGAGCCTGCTTCCTTTGCAGGCCCTGAAGGATTACCCAAGGCTGCAAACAATAATTGAAAAATACAAGTACTCATTACTGTCTTTACTCATTTCTTGTTTTGTCTCGAGTCAAATCGCTGCGTGTTCCGTGTAAACTCCAGTTCTTCTCACAAAACCAAATTAATTGTTATTGGAAACCTTAAATGCTAACAAAATAATCAGTAAAAGACAATTACTAATTGCGATTGTCTCGCCGACTACGTTATTAATAGTTTAAACAATTTTATTTGTTGCGTCCATAGTTCAGTACAGATCAATTAATGGAATAGACATTGAAAAATAAACTTTTCAGTAAGCTGTCTACGAATGGTAAACAGTTTGTAAAAGCGAGTAATTTCCAAATTTAAAATAGATAGTAATTTGTATTTAATTATGTTAATAACTATATAATTATATAGTATTGTGTGAATTCAAATGAGAAAAAATATGTACAATGGTTGCATATTATATATTGTATTGCGTCAATCATAAGTTAAATAGGCGCATGGAGGAGTCTCACGATTTGCAAAATTAGAAAATTAAACACAAGTTGTGTTAAATTGAGTATTCTCAGTAGAATAACTTTACTTTCAATGGCACTTGCAATCCGAAAAAATTTCAATTGAAATTTGAACTGAAACAGGCAAGAGCACGAAAGGACAAAGAGAATATACAATATCACTAGGATATCATGCAAAATACTACAAGCTTTAGTCTACATCGTACTTTTGATCGCCTACGCTACATCCAATCAAGAAACTAGATCCGATCTCTTGTCTTAGATGAAAAAATAACAAGAAAACAACGGATTTTCTTAATTGCCCCAAGACTAAAGTAAACAAAAAGCGACGTTGAGCAAAAAAAAACAGTACAAAGAAATTATAATAATAAAACTAAATTTAAAAGAAGTTATGTTTAAAGTACACCAAAGTAAGCCCATAGTCTGGCATTCTCATCAACAAAATAAGTTTCATGCACTCGGCATACAACTACAAACTTCCCATGATAAAACTACAAGAAAAAAAGGCCAAACACGGTTCTTCTAACATGTTATTTGAAGTTATTCAAAAAAGAGCAACGTTGCCATAAAGACACGTGGATAAATTCGTGTGTATCTTTTACAAAATGAACAAGTGAAAACAATAGGCAATGAGTGTTGTTTAGGCAGAAACACAGAGAGGTCGAAGATTTGCCGTGGAAACAATGCGAGCTGTTTGATCATCTCCAAATGGTATCACATTAACAATTAGCGTGCCATTGTTCAGAGGCGTGTGTTCCTTGACTCAATTTGACAAGCTAAATTAATGAAAATTTTGTAGGTCTTTCAATACATTTCCCACGAGATATTATTCCTTCCAATATGCCTCTATCAGTCTGCCACGATACAGTAACATACTTGAATATAGCAATGATAATATATAATGTGCTTTACATATTGTTTTTCTTAGAGAAATGCATTTCTAAGAATTAAAAGATTCTATGATCCTATAATCATGTCAGTTTTACACAAGATATATAAGTTTTGAAAGATTATTATACGTTTTGAAAACTAATCATGGTATAAATGACCAAGTTCTTTACAGGGTTATACAGTGCACAACAGTACAAGTATCTGTTCTGCAATTAGACTTTCTAAAGAGTAAATTTGATGATTCATATGTGAGTCAATTTTAAAACTACTATGACAAGCTAAATTAGTGAATAGTTTATGTGTTTGTCAATGGATTTGCGTCGCGGTTAGATTATAAAATATTAGCTACTCTTTTCATTTCAATAGCAGTTTCTTATTTATCATGAAAAATTGAAACAGATTGTATCATCCTTTTTCAAACGAAGAAATGCAATACTTCCCTTATGACGGTGTCATGTGTTCACTTAAATGCCGATTGTTTACTGACGTGAAAAAACCGATACACTTTTAAACTTTATAATTAAATCAATGCACAATTATTAATTATTTTGTCAACAATTCATTTCTTTCAATGACACAAGTTTCCCTATATTCTCCCTATTTCTAATCTTCCAACTCAAATAATGTTCTGCAATAATAAAAAATCAAAGGTCTACTTTTTCCCATAGTTTATGCATTTTGCGTGCTCATTTTAAGGGAATTGCTTATTAAAAAAAACTGATGCACATTGCTAAAGATAGTAATTAAATATACGATTATTCCATCTAATTGGCTTTTACGACCGCGAAACATGCTTCACAAGAAAATTTCTCTTGGAAAATAAGGTTGCCAAAAAATCGTCCGAAAAGACGCTTGGATTTCAATAAATTGGAATTTAAATAATAAAAGACGGAAACATCGAGTTTTACCGTAGTGACGGGAGCGTTTTCTGCAAAAATTCAAATTAACTTTTGTAAATGTTTGTGCGCCATAAAGCATATGTAATATCTACTTTGAATTCAATTATGACAGTATAGCAGACTTTAATTATTCTTTATGAGCGAGTTTGCCTTTTAGGCAAATTGCTTGCGTTTTCTTGACACGCAGCATAAATTGCGGGCATGCATGACAAAGCGTAAATTAGCTTGCGGTGAATTCTTCGTAGGAGCCGCCCCGTTCTTTGGTAACGAGGTAAAGGGATAAAAGGCGGGCTTGGGTGCGACGATTGCCCATTTTGAAATCAACATTTTGCATTGAATTCAAGTTGCAACATAAGCAGACTCTACAGAAACAGTCACCTATAATTGAAGCATTAGCAAACGTTGATGTACAGGCACGGATCGAAGTATAGGCTCCAGCTAGAAATACTAAATCGAAGGTAAAGAAGATTTACGCAGATTTTTCTAAGAAAGTTATCGTTTTTCAAAAGACGACTAAGGCAGAACAGGGAGCTGTTAGGCCGTTTTCAGTTTAGCTTGTCTTTCAGCTAACTTTATCCATCGTACTTCGATAAACAATCCCGAACTTTAAAGTTGAAAAAGAACCCAAAAACATTATCTACAAGTTTTCCGCAGCCGTTGAGATCGAGAAAAGACCAATAAAGAAACATTGTAACAAAGCAAGATAAAAGCACTAATTCTTTCAATAATATAACTATCTAACACCCTGGAAAAAGAACTATTTCATCACGAAGTAAGAAAATATTTATATAGCTGTTCCTATAAGAAAAGAATCTAAGAAATTAAACTTTTTAAAACGAGAAAATACAAACTCCTAAGCCTGTCCAAAGTGTATCTTTAAAGAAAATTTCTCGACAAGAAAAAAGTCAAACTCCTGCAATAATCGTAAAGAAAACTTTTTCACAACGAAACAAAGTTGGAACTCTTCAGAAATAATGCAATTTTCACACGAGTATCCAGCAGAAAGTCGCTTAGTGTATTACCCTACATCACCTCACACATTCTGCTCATGCAGTAAGTGTCATCAAAGAAGTTATGAAAGCCTGCACTACCTACAAAGACAAGATCTTGAAGCGAGAGAGAGGTATATGTATTCACCTCATGGTTTATCACTTCCTTCCCCTGGGGCAATTCCCTCTGGTTATCCAGTCGATCCTAGACATTATTATCCTGCAGCTTCAACACTTGCAACCATCGTTCAGCCTCCTCATTATCCATACGACAAAGATGCAACTGACTATGGTAAGATAAATTGAAGATTTTTATCTTTTAGCTGCAACAGGTGAAATCCTAGAAGATCTTTTTTCAATAGACAAAATTAGATAGAGAGTAAAAAATCCGGTGTTGGACGAAGCAAAAATAAAGAAAAATCGACCCGCACAATTGAGACAAATAAAATATTTCCGATGTCTAGGAAATATTGATCCACGGCATCCAACCGAGTATTCCAACAGGAAACGTTGCATTATAGTACTGCTACAATTACATTTTATTACCAAAAAAAGAAACAAAAACAGGTTTCTATTCTAAGAAAGGATGGGGATGACTTTGAAAATGCTCAAGTTTCCTTCTTTACAAAATATTAAGAGAAACAAAAGGGATTTTGGTAGTGATGATGATGACTTGAAAAATGTTTATAATTTAGAGACACAGGCATGTTTTATAGAAGTAAAGGGTATTCCTGGCCACAAAGTTTGCCTGGAGACCATGAATGCGCAAATATAATATGGAATCGTGTATTTTAGACACCTTCATTGTCTATAGGAGGAACTTTTTTTTAATTCTTTTATAGAGATTACGAAAAGGTGCGCATAAATTTCTGAGCGTTTATTAATGTGTCTGCCTTTGTGTGCATTCAATGTGAAAACAAAGATTCCTCGTCAAAACACATTGCACATTTTTCAAATTTGCTTTGAACAAGTCAACTTATTCAATACCACAAAGGCATCAGGGTCATCTTTATGACTAACGCCTTTGTTGCCTTCTTTTAGCAAGATCTTTGATATACTAATGTATGTATCTTGTTAATCAATATACTGATGTGCAAGTATACTCTTAATTCCCTGACCAAATGATGCATTGCAGTCCAAAAATATTGAAATATTTTCTGTACACTGGGCCAATTAGAAAGTCCCCCCCTCCCCCAAACGTAACAAATTTAGATGTCGGAGAAACAAGTTTGATATTGAGAACAGCTTTTAGAAGGAATTCAATGACATATCTATATAAGTAATCCTTTTTAAAACGGAATATTGGATTGCGAAATGCCCAAGATAATTTTTACATTAAAAGTCAAATAATGACACATTGTTTCAATAATTGTAAAGAAATATGAGTGGTTGGGACATTAATCAGCCTTTTATGCTAAATGATTCCACAACGTACAGGACCAGCACTTAACTTATCCAAGAAAAACAAAACTGCCGTGACACACTAAGTTGAGATTTCTATTGTAGTTTTAAAACGTTGAAGACAAAAATTTTATTTCTTCACTATAGAACTAATTCAAATAATTGCTGCCTGGTAAATTCAGTGACAATGAAAATCTACTCAAATCTTGATCACATCTTAGGCATAAAGATTTTCCTTGTAATGTCTTTCCTTGTTAAACTAGATTACTCATACAGCAGGCGACTTCACACTCATCATTACACAATTTTCTGTACTTATGTTTAGCAATTGTTAAGGACTAAAGAAAATATTAGACTCTTCAAATTGATTATAGTTTTATTACTGTATTATAGTTTGTCACACCCCTGCACTCGTGTTTAAATTCAACGACTTCGGCTGAGAGGCAAATTACTCAAACACCTTTTGAAAAATCCCAAATCTCAAGAATTCAAAAACAATCCCAAACTCTTTGCCAAACTAGAAAAAATCCCAACATATATTCACAAAAGTGGAGAAAAATAGCGAAATCTCATGGAAGAGTTTAAAAATTCGGCCAAAAATCAAATATAAAATCTTGAAATTCGATATAATTTGAAGAGATTTTTAATCCAAAAAAATCGTCTTACGATTTTTTCTGAGTAATTTACCCCTCGACTTCATATGCATATATCTAGAATGAAATACACTCTATTGTTTTCATTGAAGTAGCCAAAATAAAACTGACAAGTTGCGAATAATAGAATTCAAGAATAAGACACTTAACGCGCGCTCGCACGTGCTGTTTTTGGTCAGTGAACAATGGATGATTCCAGCTATCGACTCAATCTTGAGTCCAGACAAAAAGAACAAAATCCATCATCACAGCTTAAAAGAGCGCGTCATTAAATAAGTAAAATTGCAAAGTTTGGTTATGAAATGTTGTAAAATGCAGAAAATATAGTCTTGCGAAGTTTGCATATTATGCATATTTTTGTATTGCGCGCTGAAGTTTTAACCTCTTTCAGCTCCAAAGTGGATATTTTGTCGGCGCGCAAGCAGAAATATAAATAATATATTTTCTGCGTTTTATTACATTATTTCGCAATTAAACTTTGCAAATTTTACAGATTCTAGGACCCTTTTCTAAAACTGTGATGATGGATTTCGTTCTTTTTGTATACATCAAAATTTAGTCGATAACTGGAATCGTCCTTCATTATGCATCGAATCAAAAATCTCTCCAAAGAAATCATTCATTTTAAACAATTTTCTCTTGAAAGAAGCATTTTGCTCCATTCATGCAATTAGTAGAATGGTTGGTATTCAACAGCATGAAAACTTATCGAATATTTTTCTTACAGTTGATGATGGGAATGGTGATTTGAAAAAAAAGCGGACAAGAACGATCTTTACACCACAACAATTGGAAATATTGGAGAAAGAATTTGATCGTCAACAGTATATAGTTGGTCCAGAAAGACAGTACCTCGCTGCCTCATTGAACTTATCAGAAAACCAAGTGAAGATTTGGTTTCAGAATCGTAGAATTAAATACAGAAAGGAGAACTATTAGATAGACAGTATAAGAATAAAGATTTACAGAGTAAAGCCCCGTACAGACGGGCAATTTTTCCTTGACAAGTTTTCCTTGACAAGTTTTATTTGCTCGTGTGTACTACAAGAAATCGACAATTTTTCCTTGACAAGGATCCTTGTTCAAAAGCTAGTCAT
>JAODVQ020460319.1:0-10455 GCA_025400075.2 Phenganax stokvisi
TGGGACTGACAGTTTAGCTACTACTCCCACAATCTGTTAATTAAGACAGTATATAATATACCTTCGATAAATACACTCATACACTCTGAGATAGGGATGACTTCTCTACAACAGAAAAGCCGAGCGAGACTCTCCTTCAGCTCTTATCTAATGGAGCAGTGTGGAATTTAGAGTTCTAAGATAAAGAAGAGCTCTCTAATAAGGACAAAATTTTTGCAGAGATGTGTGCCTCTTTCAGAAGTTCCATTGTTATTAATGATAACAGAATAAAATAGACTAAGCATTCTATTGTGGGACATAGTATTGTTATGTTTCATGGGTCTTTGATTTGGTGATTTGGAATTGTTCACAAGATTAATTCAGCTAAATTTTTAGCAGCAAAAAAGTGGTGGAGCACATAATCTGCGATTTTATTTTCAATTTTTTTAATAGTACTCACAAATATTTAGAGCAGCGAAATATATCCACCCTAAGGTATTCATCACAGCTATAGCATTGCATTGTAGTGCACATTGTCTAGTAGTTTTTATCAACAATTATGATGCAATCACACAGTGTCTGATAATAATTAATACGGTAATAAAATAGATGGCTCCACGATCTGGCCATCAACAAGTTGTGGGGGGTATCTAATTTTACTTTGTTATTTTAGTTAACCCCACGTGGTGCTAACTCTGAGTCATTAGTTTCAGGGAGTTCATTTAGAGGATGTTGTTGATTACTTAGGGGCATCTGAGCAAAATCTCTGGTATAGCGACTACCTGTAAGACCTGGTGGTGCTAACTCTGAGTCCTTAGTTTCAGGGAGTTCATTTAGAGGATGTTGTTGATTACTTAAGGGCATCTGAGCAACATCTCTGGTGAAGCGACTATCTGCAAGACCTGGTGGTGCTAACTCTGAGTCCTTAGTTTCAGGGAGTTCATTTAGAGGATGTTGTTGATTCGTAAGTAGCATCTGAGCAGCATCTCTGGTGAAGCGACTATCTGCAAGACCTCGTGGAGGACGAGGTGGTGGACGGTTTCCAAGTCTTGGTATAGGACTACCCAGAGCTACATGCAGGTAACAGAAAAAAAGAACCACTGAGATAGTTTTGGTTATCTTCATCCTCTTTTTTTTGCTAAACCGAAGTGGTTTCTCTGACCAGATCCTGAAATCTCTCTGTGTGCTATCTGGATTTTTCTTCATCCTTTTTATACTCAGCTCAAAGTGAAATTTATAGTGTTCCTTGTAATGCCCCCCTCATTGGTTGGGTTTGGGAAAAATGTATTATTATAATAATACTACAATACATCGCTACCTTCCTGCTTCCCTTTCCCTAATAATTCAGCTGAAATTGTAATGGATCAATATAAAAAAACTAGTTTCAGTGTACACACAGGAACAGCTCAATATTAGCATGTCATAGCTATCAGGTATCAAGGGGCTGACCTGCACAGAGTAAGTCTCAGATTGTTACACATTAGCTTAGGAACTAAAGAATTCGGTTTCTTATGAATAGGAACCTGCATGATAGCCCTGCCCCACAGCAACTGCAGAACTAGGTAGCTATGTACATTTGTTAGCTAAGTGTATATAGATTAAACCCAGGCTAAATGTATTTCTGCATGGATGAAACATAATTATAATAAATATAGCATGCTAACAACCACTGCAGTTATTAAAGTTATAGTGGATGCAGTATAATTTTGTAATAGTGGGATGCAGTATAATTTTGTATTATAATACTACTGCAGAGAGAATGACTCACTACAGGTTATATATCTCATATTTCTTGTCTCTCTCGTATGTAAACTGAGAACAGTGACTGCTATCTACTATATACCTGCCCACTTCCTTTTTCCTGTTAACTAATGGGGGAAATTTTCATTTGTGAAGTGGGAGTGTATTAACTGTCATTGTGACATTGAATCACAATTCAGCCTGCATGCACAATGCTCTTATTTTCCTTTCTGGCTGAACATATGTGTCCTTAGTGTGCTAATGTTTACTTTATGCTAAAACCAATGAGTCAATTACCAACGATTAAAACAAAGGCACAATGAATGACTCCATTTGAAATTTGTAATAATAATCGTAGCTACCTTATGACACTGATTTGTGACACGATTTTAGTTACATATAAATATTCCACACAGAGGCAATTAGGTTCATAGCTCTTGTCTGCTAAGTGAGTGTCCCTTCACTTAATACTTCCAGTGATTCCAAGTCCTGCTATGAGACTGCGGTTATCTCTTACTTCCAGTTAATGATGTATCTTTAACCAAATCCTGTCATCATGGTTAACTTTCCCACAACCCCATATATAATACTGATAGATGTATGAATATACTCATCTTGTGTAGTAAATATTACATGCAGGCCTTATCCTGTTTTACTCTACTTGGTATTAGAGTATAATTGTAACGTCAGAGGAAATTGTGGGAGGTAATAATAGTAAGTGAAATAGTATAGGAAGTGTCCGCTTCCAATGAAATATTTTGTTTGATGTCATATCTCAATGAATGCTGTTATGCATTGCTCAATGTGAATGTACTGGAGGTCTAATTCTAGTTAAGAGGATGCTAAAAGCATGGAGTGCCAGCAAGGGAGTGGGGATATGTCAAACCTGGTATTGCAGGAACTGATTACTATACACATAATATGATATTGCTAAGGGTAACATATCAAGAGAATAGAAGATAATCTTGAGGAAGTTAAGTGACATGACAATACAGTACTCGTGTGATAGAGTGTTCTCTACAATAAATCTTCTTGTATGTGTGTATAACCATTTGAAAAGTAGATAATTATGCACATTAGGTAGTATTTGAGCTAAACTATAATATCTGTATACAATATAAATCTATGGAGAGAGAGAGATTTGTGACAGGAAGTGTAGACAGAATGGAGACTATCAGCAATCTCATGAGAGAGACTAATGATTCACATAATAATAATAATAATAATAGCAGTAGTCAGCCGACACACAGATAGATCTGTTTGCTGCCAAATATAACAGTTTACAGAGTTGTAAGTAAATGTGACCAGTTTTCACTTTTAATAATATTCTTTGATAATGGTATTTGTAGTAATACTGATTGTTATCGTATTGAACGGGAGAATAAAAATATAGGATTACATTTTTAAGTCTCAGCTCCACCGTATGTTTAACACCTGAGTAGTCTATATTTTATCAGACCTAGGTTGTGCTGTTCAATCGCATAATAATTATGTGATATACAGTGCTACGCATTCAAAATCTGGCCACCACCTCAGGTGTAAACACTGAATTTATTGTTCATGCTCGTAGAAAACACTCCTTTCCAAAGTGACACTGGTCTCATTCGCTTAAAACTCAGTAAACTGTTTAAACTTGGCGGCAAAAGCCATGTAAGGTGAATGTACTTGGATAGGAAACCACAGTAATTATTTATTAATGCCAATCAATAATTATTATTTTACACATGTTATTACAGTAATTCAGGAATTATAATAATGCTAACTATGCCGATAATAATACTAATTATTACATTCCATGAACATGTACAACAAGTATGCCAGTTGTTCTTGATACACTAACAACATTTAAAGCAGCAAAATAAATATAGTATTAAAACAACAACAGTTAACAAAAAGCCTAACGGATTAATCCACCATTGTACATCTAATAGCCATGTATAATGAAAGAGGATGTTTTCACAATGAAATAGATTTGTGTTATAAATAGCTTGTACTGGCGTACTTAGTGAAGTTTCAGTAGGAGTATTCTCTTGGAATAGTTTCGCCCAAAAGTAGTATGGCATTAACAACAAAATGAGTTGAATTCCCACTATTATGATCAGTGCTCCATCTTTCACCATGTTAAGAAAGCCAAGAGGGTGTGGGATAAAACAACTGAATTGCCTCAGTAAGCACAAATCTGCTCTAAAATGTCTCAGTAGTAAATGAAATCTCTCATGCTCAATCAGCCTATCAATCTGGTAAAATGCACGACTCAGTGATGACCACCTTTTGAAACATCTTTCTCTAATACGTTCCTGGGCAATTGTAACAACTGAGGCTATTTCAAATTGAAGAAATGAATGGTTCCCCTAACATATCATTGAAAAAATGTACAGCATCATAATAATTCAGAACTCTTTGCAGTCAATAGATATGGATATGGTTCTAAAATCATGGTGGAAAACTCGTGTTGTTTATTCTCATTCAACTAATAATTCTTCACAACTAATAATGTCATCAGGTTGCCATGGCAACCCACTAAACTGGGCTCTAACATAGTAAAACTGTTGATAATTCTAACCTGCTAGTACTAGGCTTTGTAAAACTTAAACCTGGCTCATCATACTTCACAATAAACTCTAGTCTCCATGGAAACTGGTACATCATTGTCTCCATGGCAACCAATGTGTCAGATAACAGGATGATTGCCTACGAAATATTTTTTACTGCCAAAATGTGGCAGATTAGTATTCTCCCTCCCTCCATGACAACCACAAGTGTTTTCGTTGCCTTGTATCTATATATGGCAACGCAATTTGTTTCGTTACCTTGTCAATCAGACCATGAGAGTAGGGACTAGTTGCCAGACCTCCTGGATCTTGTATTGCTGTCTCCAACTCCTTGAGATGCTGGCGGAATGAACGATGTACAGGAGAGGCCATTGCTATCTAGCAAGATACGCCCACTTTTGGCAATTCAATACATTTTACATTACGCAATGCATCTGCTGATTCAGTAAACCACTATATTATTATACACAGCTATAATACATGTTGTACCTAACAAACCACAACTTTTACAGTTACAAACACAATCCATAGAGCATGATCTAGCGCTTCCAAAATCAGTACAAAACATCCAGAAACAGTAAATACAGAAATGCCATAACTGTGTTTATAATACTCAACAATAGAGAATAATGAAAACAGCACATGCAAAACACCTTTTGTTTCTCTGAACAAAGACAATTCATTATGTTGGACAATACTATAACCAGAGAAATAACACACAAGATTGATATGACTATAATATTGAAGAGCCAATTTATAACATTGACGAGGATTATAATAATAGGATTGTCTCGAAGAAATTTAGCTAGGATATTGTAAAGTTTTAAGAAATAATTAAGCTTTAATATATCTTTCAGTTTTGTTCTCCAATTAACAACACTTGATTTAACTTCAGCTAATGGTATAACCGTAGCGGTATAAAATTCATTAAGAATATATGTCGCAAAGATTGTTAATGTATATTTGATGGCATATCCATAACATCTAAAGTTAGTGATATCACCACTCAGTATGAGATAGTAACAAATCTCACGTCTTAACAATACACGCTTTATTGAATATTTCCTGCTCAAAACTATGTTTGTGAGTTCAAGAGATTTGGTCAGCCATTTTGTTGATTCTGGATAGTTCCCCTGATGATAATCCTTCTTCCCTTCAGTGAATGTTAAATTAATAGCAGTTGATGTTGAGTTAATACCATTTTTTCCTGCCAAGTAAACCAGATATATGCAGCTGTTTCTTATTCCCTTATTAATGATAGACTTGAGACACTTTCTTTCATCTGCCTTGCATTTATCCTGTTCTATAAGGATGTTAAACATAGTTTCCTGAAGCACTTGTGAATGATTCTTCATTTTTCTACCATTAAAGAATGTTATTGCAGTGAAGTATACATCTTCTGAAAATTCAACTTTACCGATATGAATTAAGAAAATGTATCCTTCATCTATAATTCTGTTAGCTATGACCTCTGCTTTGGCTCTATTGTAACCTAATGAAGTATTAAGATAGTCGTTGTAAAGATCAAGCCAAAGTTTCACTTCTGTAATAATATCTCCAAGTTCAGTTTGATAATTATATGCCTTTTCTCTGAATCTAAAGGCTAATTGTTTTTCTCCTATTTTCTCATAGGCAGCTGAAACACTGATGTAGTCACAATGGGGATAACAATAGTGAAGTTGATTTACCATCCTAAGAATGTGTGTATGGTAAAATAGTGAACTATTTTCATCTCCGTATTGCTCATAGAAGTTTGCCAATGCTCCATAAAATCTTATGTAAGTGCCCACACTTAGATTTTTTGCAATATATCCATCATTAACATCCTTCATCCTAGTAAGGAGAATATACACCGAGCCTGATGCATTTGTGTATGCCTTGGAAGCCAGTATTGCAACTCTTACATATGTTTCTAGGAAGGAATCAACACTCGCCCGCTCCTCTATAGTGTAGTTTCCCAAAACTTCATTCAAAACTAGGGCTATTCCATGTGGAAGCTGGCTGTAAATTAATAAAAAGGGAAACCTCATTTCGTGTGATACTACTTTTATTGCATAAAAGGTGTGCTGCACATGACGGTGTGTTCGAAAGAGAGCAAACATGTAAATAATATTATGTTCTTCTGCCAAAAACCAATTAATATCTTGCTCACCATTCTCTGAAAATTTATTGTTTAAACATCTTGCAAAATAAAGTTGAAAGTGTGCTGTAAAGTTTTGCTCTATTGCAAGATTAGTTCTTCCAATCTCTTGGAAATATCTTGCCAACAGCTCATGAAATAAATAAACATTTAGTGATCGATAATACTGTAGAAGTGACCGACGTACAAGTTCTTTAACCTTCTTTATTTCAACTTTGTATAATATAAATTTTGCACTGTCAATGTCGAAGCTTGCAGGGAAATAGGACAAATTAACACATAATTGCTTCAGTTCAGGGCTTAAGTATTTATAAGCCACACTTATGCTCCCATTAACATTACCATGTATCTCCTCAGGACTTAATGTGTCTATCAAGTTTTGTTTTAAGTTTTCAATCACTTCTTCAGCTGAAGGGGCATCAGGAAAAATGAAAATCGCCCCAACGACTTTAATTGCTAGAGGAACATTCCCGGTAAGTTCTGCTATTTTTGTCTTCTGATCATCAGTTAAAATGGGAGCTACTTTTGTTAATAGTTCAATAGCTGCCTCGGATGAGAGGGAATAAATGGCATGCAGTCTAAAGCTATCTCTGTTAGCTACCCTCTTTTGACTGGTTATTATGTATCTTACATTCCTTCTTGATGATGCTCGCACTAAATCTTTCATGCCTTCAAGAAACTCTCCTATTGTATATTCAATGAGCACGTCACAATTGTCCAGTATTATTAATGTATTGGAGTACTGATTCTGTACAAATTTCTGTAGGCGACTAAATGTTACCTTGTTCTTTACTGCCTCTACTACACTTAGCATTACTTTTTCTGCCAGAGCATCAACATCTTTAACCATTCTCAAATCAACATAATGTACATTAACCCATTTCCTTACAAGAATATCACCAATTTTCATAGCCAGAGTAGATTTACCAAACCCGGGAGGTCCAACAATGTGAACTACCTGAACATCTGAGGTGGTGAAGTCAAGGTAGCCAGTGATGTTGTGAATGTCTTCCTCTCTACCAACAAAATGATCCACTGATGGCAGACTCTTTGAATAACACAGTCCCACTTGGTAGCAATCCACATTAAACCACACATAAGCCAGAGTGGGAATAATCACTAAACAAATTATGAGATGTAATGGCCACACTAAGAAAAAAGATGCTATTATTATAATTGATCTATATTTACATAATTCACATCACTCACATATTATTCTCCTTGTGGATGTAGTCTTCAGATTCTTCAATTTTTCTATATAAGGAAATGCTGTTTATAAAATCGATCCCTGTTGACAGGTAGCTATTCACTTGGTGGCTATCTAACTATCTATCTACCTTTCGTGGTTATCAATGTGTCATACACGTCTTTCATAGTAGGATCTTTATCCAGGATAGATAGAAAGGTGTCGAACACGGCCTCGTTAGATTTTAATTTGCTTTCTAACTTTCCCAAAAGCTCTCGACTCTTCTCCGTTGGAGAAACGGACAAGAGCGAGGCTCTCTCCAACGTCACCTTATCAATCAGACCATGCGAGTAAAGTTCAGTGGCTAGACCTCCTGGATCTTGTATTGCTGTCTCCAACTCCTTCAGATGTCTGAGGAAAGAATGATAGCCGGCAATACGCGTAGTCTGCCCCATTATTCCTATGCCTAGTTCTTGATCTTGCGCACGGCAATGTATGTGGGAGTGGCTGTAGTAAACACAGCGAATATCTCGGCGCGTCCCCCCAGTCGTTAGCAGCACGGTTGGTGTTGATCCTAACTACATTGCCGCGGCAATGTGTAGATATCAGTCAGCATGGAGTTTTAGAGTATTGGAGGGTATTATGAGTCTGTAGGTATTATCTATGTGTTAATCATGTGCCAAGTTCTACAGATGTCATAGGGGCTTGATACTTGGAAATCATCATTAGTTGACGTGTAGCCATTAACTGGCAATAATAATGGGAGTTCAAATCATTATGTCCATATTATATATAGTAGAAATTATTGCTGGTTTAATGTCATACCAAACTTTTAATTTTAGTAAAATGCCAAATACTAGCTACAGAAACAACTATCCTCAATAGAGCCAAGTACGTAAATTAAATCAAGTACAATAAGATCAGCATCTATTTATTTATATCAAAAGTTCTTATTAATTTCAGTCACTATTGACGTGTTAGTGATGCTATACTATACTCTGTTCTTGCCAAATAAACCAGGTGTTTAAAGTCATTTTTCTCACCCTTCTTGACAATTGATTTAAGGCACTTTCCTCTATTTGTTTGGCATTTTTCTTGGTGCATTAAGATATCAAACATAGTCTCCTGGAGCCTCATAGAATAATTTTCCATTTTTTTATTCTTAAAAAAATTAATTGCAGCCCAGTATACATCTTCAGCAGAATATTCAACTTTGCCAATATAAATTAAGGCAACATATGCTACTTTGATTATATCATCAGCTATGGCCTCTGCTTTGGCCCTAAAATAACTATTAACGTAGTCATTGTATAAATCAAGCCAAAGTTTTATCTCTGTAATAATATCTCCAAATTCTTTTTGATAATCATATGCCTTTTTTCTGAATATAAATGCTAGTGTTTTCTGACCCAATTTCTCATAGGCAATTGACACACGGATATAGTCACAATGACGAGAACAGAGAAGAATCGAAGAACAGCATACTCTCCAGGCTGTATCAATAATATGATTATGGTAAACTCGTGACACATTTTTATAACCATATTTCTCAGAGAAGTGAGCCAATGCTCCGTAAAACATCATATAAGTACTAACACTGAGGTTTTTTGTTATTAATCCATCTTGGACGTCTGGTTCCTTAGTGAGGAGAACTGTCAATGAGAGTGTGGTATCTGTATGGGCTTTTGCAGCAAGTATTGCAACTCTTATATATGTTTCAAGAAATGAATCAACACTGGCCCGTTCCTCAGTTGTATAATTTTCCAAAGCTTCATTCAGTAATAATGCAATTCCAGAAGGAATACTATTTATTAACAAGAAAGGCAATCTTAACTCATGTGATGCTATCTTTATTGCATAAAAAGTATGTTGTACATGACGGTGTGATTGAAAAAAGTTGAACATGTAAATTATATTGTGTTCTTCTGATAAATAACGATTAACATCTGGCATAGTACCATTATCTGGCACAACATCGTACAAAAAGTTTGCAAAGTAAAGTTGGAAATGTGCAGTAAACTCTTCCTCTATTTCAGTATTTCCTATATTTTGGAAATAATTACTTAGCAAGGTGTGAAACATATAAACTCTTAGAGAGTGATAATGCTGTAGAAGAGACCGGTGTACAAGTTTTCTTACCATTCCTTCTTCAACTTTGTAGATATATTTTGCTACGTCAATGTCAAAGCTTCCTGGGAAGTAGGACAAGTTAACACATAATTGCTTCAGTTCCGGACTTAAGTAGTTATAAGCAAGGTTTATGCTCGCATCAACTTTAGTATGCAGGTCTTCAGGACTCAGTGTGTCAACTAGATTCTGCGTTAAACTCTCTATCACCTCCTCAACTGGAGGGGCATCAGGAAAAATGAAAATAGCTCCAACAACCTCTAGTGCTAGGGGGACATTTCCAGTTAAATGTGCTATCTGTGTCTTCTGATCTTCAGTTAAACTGGGAGCTACTTTACTTAAGAGTTCAATAGCTGCCTCAGTGTCAAGGTTATCAATTGTATGAAGTTTAAAATTGCCAATGTCAGCTACCCACCGTTTGCTTGTTATTATATATCTCACATTCTTTCTTAATGATGCACGTCTTAGAGCTTTTATACTACTAAGAAATTTGTCCATTGCATATTCAATTAATTCATCACAGTTATCTAGTATAATTAATGTGTTGAAATCTTGATTTCGTACCCATCTCTCTAAGACACCAAATGAGACCTCTCTCATCACTGATTCTGTGGCACTAAACATCACTCTCTTGGTCATAGTATCAATATCTTTCACCATTGTAAGATCAACATAGTGTACATTAACCCATTTCCTTACAAGAATATCACCAATTTTCATAGCCAGAGTAG
>JAODVQ020460428.1:0-10454 GCA_025400075.2 Phenganax stokvisi
CTCTCTCTCTCTCTCTCTCTCTCTCTCTCTCTCTCTCTCTCTTTCTCTCTCTCTTACTCTCTCTCTCTCTCTCTCTCATTCTCTCTTCTCTCTCTCCCTGTATCAAAACAGGTCTTTGCTCTCCATCATTACAAGCCCTCGCCACTCTACGTCATGGACGAGATTGACGCAGCTCTGGACTTTAGAAATGTTTCAATTGTCGGTCACTACATAAAGGTCTGATTAAATAATACACCAATTTTGTATAGTTGGAACCTTATTAAAGTGAATTCCAGGGGAACAGCTTAAAATGTTCACACAAACAGGAGTTTCATTTTGAAGAGTAGCTATAGTATAGTGTATGCTTATAAAGAAGGCACTTGTGGTTGTGCTAAAGGGGCATTTTGGTAGTAACAGTGTTTACTTTGACAGAGTTCTACTGTATATAATCATAGCTAAATTATGCCTACAGGAGAGGACACGAAATGCTCAATTCATCATCATCAGCTTGAGAAACAACATGTTCGAATTGGCCGATCGTCTAGTTGGTATTTACAAACCAGACAACTGTACCATGACCATTACCATTAATCCATCCGTCATGCTGGAGCGTGCCGCTGCCATGGACGATGACCCCATTGCCAATGACAACAACCCCGCATCTAGGGACAGCAACCCTGTTGCCATGGCAGAATCGTGACTCGAAACCAAAAAAACTTGTTTCTTTTGTTGATTTTTTGTCTAAATCTTTTAATCCTTATCTCTCTCTGACAATCTGTATACTAATACACCACTATTATTAAGGTGTGTTTATAAATGATTTATTAAGGATTTATTATACCAATAAAAGAGTTGTTACTCTCTGCTATACTATATATGTGACCATATAATGAACGAAATAAACAAAGAAAGCGAGCGAGAGAAAGAGTAACAAGTTGCCAAGTACACTGTTGCAGTAGCCTTGATTAGCGACCATGTTGCTCTGGTGACTGCTGGCTAGTGGCGGGACTGTCAAACTGTTTCGCTGCTTCTTTTTTCTTTCGTGTTCTTCTTGTTTCTGCTTAATTTCCTGCACACATTGACATTTATAATACAGTGGAACCTTGTTAAAGTGAACTCCAGGAGACAGCTTAAAATGTTAACACAAGCAGGAGTTTCATTTAAAGAGTAGCTATAGTATAATGTATGCTTATAGAAGGGACTTTAGAGTTAGTTCATACTAAAGGGGCATTTGTATTAACAGTGTTCACTGGAGTTACATTGTAGGTTACTGAAAGAAATTAATAGTAAGTTAAGTTTAACCCCTGAATAAAGGACAACATGGTACAATTGAACCCCCAAAGAAAGGACAGAAGTAGGTGTTAATTATACTAACATCACAGAGATGAGGAAAGAGTTGCATAAAAGTACTGTCTTTAAGATTGAATGCCCAGCTGGCCACTGCTAGCTGCCTCTTTGTGGAGTCTGTTGTTTCTATGCTACCCAGTGTTACCGTGGTTTCCACCTGGAGCAGGAGAAAGAAACATACACTAATTTTAATGAAGGAAATTTCTTTACAAACAACATTCAACTCTCTCTAATAATGGAAGCCTCCATAAAAAGAACCTCTCTCGTGAGTTGTCCACTATAGAGAGGCTCCTAATATACTTGGGCCAAAGACATGATTTAAAGTCGTCCACTATAGAGAGGTTCCTAATGTACATGGAATAAAGGTGGCGATTTAAAATTGTCCACTATAGAGAGGTCTTACCATGAAGCTTAGAAGACCTGTCAGAATGGTGGCGACCGACCAGGCGGGGTTCCAAAGGTCAGGATGAAAATCAGATATAGAAAGACAGAGACGTGTGTTGGTCTGGAATCTACCGTTTGGCGTCATCATCATTATTCGAGGCGGTTTGAACGGGTAATCTTTAGGAAATATCAGCTTGCCGTGGTAGAAACCGCCTGCAGAGAGTCCATCGTAACTGGTAGCGTTCTAGCTAGGTAGCTAGGCATCTCTTTTTCTTTAGAGCTTTCGTTAGTTTTATGAAACTAGCATTTTATTTTAGTATTGATACGTAGTTCGGGTATCAACTTACCGTGATACGGCGTGTCTTCGGGTCCTTTTACGACGTAATGCCTGTTTATTAGTTAGATAAGTGATAACGATACATCAGTGAGAGAGGGAATTTTTTTGTTTCGCTGACCATTCTAGTATATTTGACGGCAGAGGAGTAGCCTCGACGTAAGGTACCGGATCTCTCTGTAGTCTGAGATAGTCCTGACGAAGCCTCTTCGTCGACGTCGGCGTAGCCATCTCTCCAAATCGTTTACCTTACACCCCGCCTACACCTGTTTCCAGCTGAAGTCAGCATTTTAATCACATGATCAGCGCGTGACTAATTTAACCTCTTTCACGCTGATTTTCAAGCTCTAAAAAGGAGAAAAAGTGAGTTTTCTCTTTCGTTCTTGTGTTGAAGTCAGTTTTCTCCATCACTAGCAACGTTCGACCCAAAATAATATTGTTAATATCCGTAAATTCAAGTAATTCTCCGTATTTTCGGTAGATGGAGGATCCTCCAGCTCCAAGTTTGGTAGGTTGCCAGGCGCTGGAGCAGTTCTTGCTCCTGGCCAAGACGGCCAAAGGGTCGGCAGTCGTGGAGCTAATCAAGCATGCAACGGAGGCTAGCGGAGTGTACGTATTCCGTGAGCTACTGGACTGTCAGTGCGTGCAGGAGACTAGAGAGGGTCCCCACGCTAACAGTGTTAGACTATTAGAGATATTCGCCTACTCTACCTACCAGGATTATAAGAGTTAGTGCATTTTATAAAAAATCCATTTGTTTAATAGCACACTTTAGTGTAATTATGTATTGCTCATGTGGTTTTTTCCTGATTTTCAGACGAAGCAGCTTCACTTCCGAAGTTAACAGATGCACAAATCACAAAATTGAAATATTTAACTCTCGTATCACTCGCTTCACAATTTAGAGTGAGTTGAGATATGTGTGACTAAGCCCATGACCACACCCACTAACCACACCCATTTCTCTCACCAATCAGACTATACCTTACTCCTTGCTACTGGAAAAACTAGATATAACTAATCTTCGAGAATTAGAGGTAAATCACATTTTTTAGATCTCAATTAGTGTCATTCGTGTCATGCTGAATCAATTGCGTTACACCGTGTTACGCAGGATCTAATCATTGATGCAATATATGCTGGCGTCATCCAAGGAAAGCTGGATCAAAAAAATGAGAGAGTGAGACTAAAATTTTTGACCTTAAAAATTTTTTGGGAATCCTAATTTTTTCATAATCGATAATTTTTTGACCTGTAATATTTTCTTTAGTTGGAGGTTGAGAGTTTCATCGGACGAGACATAAAAATTGAGCAACTCTCAGATATGGTTGAAAAACTAGACAACTGGTGAGTTGTGAGGCTGTCAATTTTTCACGGGCAACCTGTCAAAAATTTACTGGCAGGTGTAATAATTGTATGTTGGTGCTACAAGCTGTGGAGGGAGAAATGAGTAGAGCTAACATGATGAGGATGAGCCATTCGCAGAGGAAGGAGGAGAAAGAGGTGGAACTGAAACAGCTAAAAGAAACGCTGAAAGTGGCATCAAATCTGGAGGAAGTCAGACCGCCGCCATCGCAGAGCATGAAAGACCCCACAAAGAGCATGGCAAAGAAAGGGTACCACGCTGCTCCTCAATCTTTTCCAATTAGTCTAATATCTGACACAAAGGGGTCGCGGTATGTAACAGCATGCATTGATATCCATTACAGTGAAACCCTGCCTTAATGGACACCCCTCTATAGTGGATACCTCGATATAGTGGACAAATTTCTGTGTCCCAACTTACTACAGATCAATACCCTGGCCCCCAGTTGTCCATTATAGAGAGGTTCCATTATATTCTACATAGAATCACTGAGAATTTCTAATCTAACATTTTTATGTAGTAAATATGAAGTAGATATCTAATGTCATAAGTGATTGCCAGTATATAGTAGTAGTAGTAGAGAAGTATGGTGTTGTATCTCAATATACAGTATTATCACGTGAAAGAATGTGGGTATTATGGATAATAGTGGGTCTATGGGATGGTTTCCACGGAAATTTGTAAGTACAAACTGTTAAATCTGTAAACATCAATAGTATCACTTTACACTGTGCTTCTAATTTATACATTCCAGCACACTTGGTTCCTCTACATGGCTTAACCTGAATTTAGCAGTGTTATAAGTACTATAATATTAAATTTACCAAAGAACAATGGGATACAGTGAAAGAATACAATTTCGTTCCACTTGTATATACATACAACATTTAGCCTTTATATTACACTGCTACACTCCCTTTAAACTGACTCGTGTTTTTTTAAACATTAGACTGAGAGGGAGTGCCGTGCAGGGAAAGTCGGGCAAGAAAAGTGACAATCATTAAGTACTCTACACCACCACTCACTTCTTTCATTCATAACACACATAATACCACACCTACTATAATATAGTCTTCCAATAAACTTGGCTTCAGTAACACTTTTCCCAAAGTTACGTGATTTTTCTAATCTCTTAAAAATATATAGCTAAAAATGAAAAGTGATTCTAAAAAAATGTGACCGGTGAATGCGAGCTGTGTAATTATAAGTGGTGACTGAATGTGATGAGAAAAAAGGTTTTTTTATGCTCTAAAAACCTGAGGTGAGTTTGTCGGTGAGCGTGTTTGGTTCCGGGAGATGATGAGCTCTTGATGATTGAAGGGGTGTGGTGGTTGCCGTGGTGATTTGTAATCCTGTCAGTGCTGCGAGTGACGCACCGCAGAACGAGACGTAGAGCGTAACTCGATGCGTGCCGGAGTAGTGGACGAGAAAACCCATCACTGTAGCTACGAGAAACTGGGCCAGGAACATTTGAATGGAGAGAAGAGAGATGGCTTTGCCTGTGGTTTCAGTACTCTCTGCTGCACTGGGCTTTGAGAGCAAAATACCTGTTTCCTAAAAAGATTGAAAGTGTTTACTTCGGTTAGTTAAACACTAACCATTCCCAATGAGTAATCTGAAAACTTGATATGCAATTGAAAACCCATTTAGCTATACACTCTAGGAATGGTTGGTGAAAATTGGGTTTACAAGTGCGTTTCAACAAACCGAGACCATTTTTATATTATGTCATAGATTATAATAAGTCTATAGGCTATTATAATCTATGATTTAATTGTTAGTTTAACATTCTATAGGCGTTGTTTACTGATGCTAGAAGAACGATAAGCATATAGTATACATACAGTATTACTACTATATACTAGATGCATGTTTGTTATTGCTATTATATACAAGGTGGGAGGCCTTATAACCGATTTATAAGTATTGTTATACACAGACCAAACATCCTTTGATGCACTTAGTCTAAATAATTCGCCACTTCCTTCATTTTCTGGGAATAGCCTATGACTCAATGTATATATTAGCTACAGCGGTTTCTCGGGTGAATAAAATTAATAGTGGTATCACTAAGCATGAGAATGCCTGGTATATAGGATTTATCACACTCAAAATTCAAAGGGAATGTTATTCATTTTTGTTGTATTATTGCATTCATTGAAATTTTGTGGTAATGAAAATCTTCATCTGGCTCACCTGATATTGAGGGAGAAGGTTGAAGGGTAAGGAGAGTAGACTTGAGTAGAAGAAACCTGCCACAATTTGAAGCAATATGGCGTTAGTAAGAGTAGGCCATGTTGCCGTCAGAAAACAAGTGACTGCATATGCAGTTGGTACAGCAATAAACAGTCGACGTATTCCAAAACAACTAGATATGAACCTCATCGAAACACTACTTCCAGCTGAAATAAAATCTTCCAACAAGAACAGGAGGAATCCGGCCTGAACTCCACGATCAAACAATTCCCTTTCTTTCTCGCCGGGCGGAGCACGAGGAGAGCCGCCGTATATTGCCTCACCGACAAAACTAGTGAAATAGAGGATCATTGAGAGGAAGGCGACCCAGCTGAAGAAGACATTCCAACAGAGCATTGAAAACTGTGGCGAGATGTGCCTAGCAAATACCACCGTGCTCCTGATGTCTTTGTAAACTTCATTAATGAAGCGAGAAAGACAGCTTGGTTTCTTCTTTGTCAACCACTTCTCCTGTTTAGCCAGGTTGAAAGCGTGAGGTGAAGGTCTGAGTAGAGAAGGAATTGGTGAGAGATTCCTCACTATTCCATTCTGCTGCTGGGATGTTTGAAGCTGCAGAGTCAGGTCATCTTTGCTACCATTCTGCTCATTCAATACCCAAGTTGATTGCTTTAAACTTGGTAAGGAAGTAAAGCTGTTATGTTTGCGACCCAGGATATTCTCCTCATTAAAAGATGACAGATCAGTATCTTTGGTTAGAACTGGTAGAAGCATTTCTTTCTCAGCCCGAGGACTCTCGTGATGTTTGGCGTTCTTTTCTCTGATGCTGTTGAGGCAGAGAAGGATGCAGACGACCAGGGTCGCCGTTGCTAAGCCGTACACCATCTCCAGTTGACCTGCCGTCGCCGTACCGCCATCTTTTCCCGCTTTACTTCTTCTCGACCAAGGAATTCCTGCGATAAGTGAACCAGTTATAGCCCCGGCGCAGATAAGAGCCGTGTATGTATAGTTGGCTCCCTCGCTCCCTTCTGCTGGAACAGAGTCGATGAGATACGCCCGCAGCGGAGACTGCAGGGCGTCCAGCGAGAAATCCATGGCGACGAACGCGAGAGCTGTAAACACCATGGTGAAGACTGCACCGCTTTTCTCTGGAAGTCTTAGCACCGAGCTGGACACGAACAGGCCGTAAGGGAAGATGAGAGTCGAGAGACAGGCAAAGATACCGAGAAAGAAGATAAACGGGCGCCGCTTTCCCCAGGAGCTGGTACACCTGTCGCTGGCTGAACCGAGATAGCCTTGGAAAATCAGTCCCAGGAGCGGACCCACTGCCCACATAGCACTCGCTACAGTCTCAGGCAAACCAGTCGCCAGCATAGCCGGCAAAGCGTAGCCTTCTTCTATCTGGTAGGCAACCTCGACAGCAAACCCTCCGGCGCATAGCATTAGAATTCTCTGGAATGAAGGCCCGGTGGCCTCTCCATCCCGTTTAGTTCTTGGTTTCATTCTTCTCGCACCGAG
This sequence comes from Phenganax stokvisi, assembly GCA_025400075.2. Classification (NCBI taxonomy): domain Eukaryota; kingdom Metazoa; phylum Cnidaria; class Anthozoa; order Malacalcyonacea; family Clavulariidae; genus Phenganax; species Phenganax stokvisi. The sequence goes on from JAODVQ020460428.1 coordinate 7,122, forward strand.
GAGGGAGTCGTCGACTCCTTATGGCGCAGTGGATCCTTCTATAACAACAAACTCAAAAACAAACAACGAAAAGGCTTTGCTAAGGACAGAAGAAGGGGGCGTGGCGTAAGGGGTGTGCGCGCGCCGCCTCCGCATATTAATTAGCCAGCCGGCTGCTCCCAGCTAGCTCTCTGCAGACCGAGAGGGGAGGGGCTGATGGCTGCCAAGTTGTCAAGGTTTTTACAATTGTAGCCGCCATAGAAAACGATGACAGGTAAAATGAGCTAGTTAGAGCAGACTCCATTGGGTATATCATACAGATCCTAGAGTTACTGGCACGCCGACACTACCCAGTGGCGGAGGAGAAACCGCCAATTATCTAACGATTTCTCTGGCGGTTGGGGTTCCTTGCGGCCTCATAATCCTCGCTCTCGTCTCCGCCATATTTCTCATGTTCTACCTCACCTGCAAGACGCCAAGGTATCTCCATTATTATAGCTAACTTACACCGTAGTTAAGATTGATTTTTTTAACTTCTGCAAGTGATGCAGAAGAAGCTGAATACAGACACAGACGATTTCAGGGCATCTCTCTAGAGCAACAGCGACAAGCCAGAGCCAACAGGAAGAAAAAGAAACGTGTGACTCACCGGAGAGAGAGTCAAGTGTCGGGAAAATTCAACCCCACTCTCTCGCGGGCACCGTCCGCTTCAGGGAGACATAATCCTTTTGGCCTTCAGGTAAAAAACAAAGCCATGCGAAAAAGAATACAACTGCTCACTTTCTAAGCAATAATGAGCACAGTTTATGTAGATACAGCACTGCTGTATTATATATATATATATATATATTTAAAGTTAGAACAGTGTGTTATAACTATTACCAACAAACGCTGGCATTAGTTTAGTTATAGCTATTATTAGTGTACGTAATTATTATGTTTGTGGGCAATGTAGGAATGGCAGTTGAGAATGTATGGAGGTCCAATGGCAGGAAGAAAAGGAGGAGGAGATAGATCTCCTGAAACAGAAGAAGCTGAGCTGTCGGCTGATGACGACTACCATCAACGACCATATATTACTGGAGCAATTAACCCGCTTGTTGTACAGGGACAAGGTAATAATAATAATGTCAAACACCTCGGCTTACACAGCTGAAAACATCTATTTGCAGACCATGACCCAGGATATGACACCCCACCTCAACAACGTACCAAACAGACAAATTCATACCCTCCTCCTCCTTCTTCACAGAGATCACAGCCAAGCTCCACCCACAACCAAACCACTTCCATAGACGATGATTATGAGGAAACTGACTCTTCCTCCTCTGATGACTCTATGAACCCTTACGATTAATGGGCGTGGCTTTGGGGTGTGGCTTCTAACATACAACACATTTTACAGACACAACAATTCTTATAATTTGATATAAAATGAAAATGAAATTAAACACAAATTATGATACCGTTCACAAGTTTTGCTTTGAGAGACACGCGAGTGGGGGTAAAGAAGAACTGTGATATATTTAGAACAGACAAATGAGTGACGTAATGATGTTGATACTATTTATAGCTTCTCGTCCTCTTCTGAAGAGCTGTCTGAGGATTCTTCAAATTGCGCAAGAGGTGTGTATGAATTTTGCTGCATTCCAGAGGCTCCCTTGGCGCTCTGGGGTCTCCTCATTCTCCAGACAGCAGTGAGGATGAAATAGGTGGCACAGATGAGAGAGAACAAGAATGCGATCCATCCGAGAGTATAGGACCAGCTGGCATGAGCATCCTTTGTATTATGATATGCACGTGAAAATGAAGATAATCCCAGCATCAGAGAAAACCCTGCACATCAAAAAAAGAGAATCCCAAAATCGTTTAAAATACCAATAATTGAAGAACTTGTCTTGCATAGAGAGGTTCCTTGACTAATATGTGTCCATTTTAAAGAGGTTATTGTGAAGGCTCACCTTGGACAGTGTAGGCAATGGCAGAGAGGAAGAGCCATAGAGATTTGTGTCTTATTAAACCAAGAATACAGATTAGCCAGGAGACCAGGCCGGCACCCAGAGCCAGTGACATGAATATCCTTGTTATCATCAAATAAGCTGCAGTCAGAGAGAGAGAGAGAGAGAGGTGATGTTGAACATGAAACAATTTAGTGTTTTTTAAACATCACATGGTTATTTTCAATGGTATATGAAACTGTGGCATACACAATTGGTATAATACTGTAAGTATGTACTCTTGCATTTAGAAAGTAAACACCATTGCATAAGCTCTAGCTAAGTTGATAAGTTGAGCTAGGTTCGCCTACTTACAAGGAACAGAATCTCCGTGAAGTGGCAGACCACGACACACACTACCTCCCGCTACAGTACAGTTTTGCCACAGTCCCAGATGGTAGGCTGACTCGTCGGCCGAGTTGCTCGTCTCCGGCTCTCTCGCCATCCAAAATGGCGTCCCGAACGTCACCATTGTCAGCACGCCGCTAGAGAAGGCTAACAGGACCTCTCCCAGTCGACATAGAGTGTCTGTAACCTCCGTCTCGCAGCAAGAAGACGGCTCCGCTACGCCCCGATTTGATCGCTTAGTAGCCATTTTACAACCGCCACACAATGACGTCATTCGTAATTCTTCGATTGTACGCATGCGCATATGGCAATAGTTGCTATAGTAACCGTTTACCTACCGGTGCGCTCCAATAAGAATTCTAAGCCGGGAAGATGTCACTCGTCCAAGAAGGAACTCTTTGTGAGCCGTCGGCCCTGTCTGGAACGGATTTTTCGCTGTCAGACAATAGCTCTGAGGCGGACGCTGCAGAAGCCGGTCAATAATAGAAAAAAATGTCACGAATTATAAGAATAGCTGGAACTTTTTTAATTTCAGGTTTTTCTGTGGAAGACAGTGACGCATGGTCGTCCAGCAATGAAGACATATACTCAATCAGGTATGCTGCTGTATATAGCACTGTCTGATCACGTGATAAAGGTCACGTGATATTCCTAAAGGGAGAGCGAATACTCTGCAGTTCGTGCTAGAGTCCAGCAAGAACAGGGAGCACCCCTCAATATTGGAGCAATAATCACAAAACAGGATATTCTCAGACAGGGAATGCTGAGGAGAAAGATTGAAAAACTTGGAAGAGATCGAATCAAGGCTGAGGAAGACGTTACTTACCAAGAGTAAGTCAAATTACATAGCTGAAGAAATTCCTCAATCATTGATATTTTCTTTGTGAAGAGAGTCGTTGGTTGCATGCCAAGAAAATTTAAAGACACTTCACAATAAATTCTCTGAACTGATGAAACAAGTTGATGATCTGCAAGCAGGAGAAGGAGGAGGAAATGGTGGAAGAAGTGA
>JAODVQ020460533.1:0-10454 GCA_025400075.2 Phenganax stokvisi
TTACGAGCCGCCGTAATATCGCAAAATGGCGAGCTTCTATTTGCAATTTTTTGGGTATATTGAGCCCAATATCTCGCTAACAAAAACAAACTGACGCAAACGGCTTCACACCAAAACTATTTAGGGCAAGGCCTTTCATTTGAACACAACTTATTTTTTAGGTGGAGTTCCCCTTTAAGTCGTCTATTTTTTGAGAAAGTATTCGTCTTTGTAATGGAAATCTCGTATGATTATAATCAATTCTATTCTTGACGAGTTTTTGGTGAGCACTGATTTTCTTCATTTTAAAATTTAGAACAGATAGGTTTCTTTTATACTCTTTATTGAGCTGTGTTAAATATATGAAAATTTGTCTCTTGGTTTCAAAAGGTGGATTTTTAGGATCATCTTTATGTCATTTTAGATTCATCTTTTTTTCCTCAAAGCCATAATATAATGGCATTTTATTTAAAAGAAAAAACTAAGTGTCCTTATTTTTCAATGCATTTCTAGACTTTGTTTCTAAGAGAGTCTCCACACCTATCTTAATCCATTGTCCATTTCTTCCCACATTGCCAAAACGTTTACAAGAAGCGGAGCTAGTTATTTCTTTAATAAATTCTCCAGGATTTTCTGGATTTTTGATAGTTTTTTCTATTGTTTGTTTTTGAATACAAGACCCCATTTATTAATAAGACGAACATAGTGAGTTATAAAGCAAACAGTCCAAAGATAAGTCCTAATATGCCATAAAAGAAACTCAATGAAGTATCTTGAGAATGTTTTACTAAAGATCTACTACTGTCTAAAGCTTTTTCTTTGGTGAATATTTTACTAAAGATCTACTACTATCTAAAACTTTTTTCTTAAAACTATATTATACTAAAGATCTACTACTATATAAAACTTTTTTGGGGGTAGGAGTTTTATTTGGACCCTTATTCAATCCAAACTTAATGCTACTTTTTGCTGTCGTAAGAATATTATTAAAACCTGGAATGGGATCTTTAATGATAATCATATTGGAGGAAATTAAAATAATTCCAGGACCTATCACCATGTCTAAGACCACATTGGTATTGTTTATGGCAGTTCTCATGTTGGAAATAGTTACCGTAGAGTGATCTTGAATAATAGTGTCTTTAACTAATCTATTAAAAACATTTTGAGTTTGAAGACTTTTAGCACCTTGACCTACAATACTCCATCTCGTATTAGCTTGAGCTCCTAAAATACTATAAACATAACTTTCCACAGCTTCTTGGAGCAGTTTTTGACCAATCTCCGTACGACCGTCGGAAGTTCTTTTTATAAAACATTTCCAATCATCATCACTTTCATTTACTACTTGAGCAACATCGGTAGGTTTTATTTTTTTATATTTCTTGGAACTAGAAAAATGTAAAGAGTGTTTATAATTTCCTTTTGAATTCTTTTTTATAAAATCTCTAACATCTGATATATCGTCTCCATGATGAAGCTTCCAGAAGATGTTCTCGTTAGGAATATTTGCTTGTACGAGTTTTATAGTTTTTTCATCAATGTATCTTGTTAATTTATGAGGATTTCTCAAAAAACAATGTAAATGGTAGAAGAAATAATACCTTGCTATAGAACTCATAATTTTCAGTTGATCTTGCGTAAAATGTTCCATACCCATTCCAGCTTTTTAACTTATTACGTACGCAGCTAATGAACTCGTAAAATAGGGATCTTCTTTATAATTAAATTTTATTTTTGTAATATCGGTCTTATTTGGATAGTCTGGAATATCATCCAAAATTTTTTTATTTTCTTTGCTTAAATGAGTATTTAGTTTGGGAAAGTTACTTAAAAAATAATCATTCTCAATCACATAGATTTTAAAATTGATAAAATCTGAGACTTTGGTGCTATTTTCAACAATTTTTAGACTCGATGTGGTTCCAAAATAATTGCAAATTTTGGGAGTCCATTCTCGATTAAGTTTGTTTCAAATTTCCTTAGTAGAAACTCCCAAAGCCTTTTGCCAATTTGGATTATGTTTGAAAGCATAGGTTCCTAAGGCATAACGATACGCATGATGTGTGTTATAAAAAGTTAAAGGAGTAAGAACGAGTTTGTTTCGTACTTCTACTATTTTATAATCAAATTCAAAAAAGGATAGATCTGCTTTTGGATATTTTTTTAAAAATCTGTTTTTGCTTTTTCTTTAGAAAAAGAATCGATCAAACTCTCAACGTGTTCTTTTCCATATTTTTTATCATATTTCCATTGGTCGTATTCATTCATTTATTTATCAGTCACGATATGTAAAACTCTATTAATACATCAGCAATATTTTTAAAGTCTATGCTAGAACTCATCTTAAATTGAAGTACATTCCACATTCCATCTCTTAAAGCTGTTTATGATCCAAGGTCAAAATGTTACTCTACACCTCTGTTGAGATCTATTTCACTACTTATAGGAAGAGAACAAATAAATTCGCTTGGTTAAGCGTTATAGTTATTTTTGTGATGATCCATGAGGTGACAAGAAATATTAAGAAATCTTAAACCATCAAGGATATTCACCATGTTTGGACTTGCTTTTTCTGCATTGGAATTGAGTTCCGTGTTTTCTTCAAATCCTAAAAGTGTTCTGACGTGTTTCAAATTAATCGTGTTGGAACTTTTACTCGTATGCTTACACTTTTTAAGAGAGGGCAACTTGACTAGTATTATTTTTTTTTCATCAAGTTTTTTGACATGTTGAGAAAAATTGTAAAGTCCAGATTCGAAATCTAAACTTTCACCACCACCCAGATCAATACTCTGTTTTTGTTTTATCTTAAAGTATTTCCAAAATATCGTGACATTTTTTACAAACAAGAAAGAATCAGAGGTGGTTTTTATCGGTTTGTTTAAAAAAATAATTTCTTTGGGAGTTGTTAAGAACATCACATTACTACTCATTTATTTAAGCATGAGCGTAGCGAGATAATAATAAATGAGCGAAGAAAAAGAGATGCTCCCACGTGATCTTTATTATGATCCAACTACAGGTAATCGTGGAATGGATATGTTGTACAGAAAAATTCTAGAACAACATTTAAAAGCTCCAGAAACGGTTCCTTCTATTTCTAGAGACTATATTAGAAATTAGTTAAAGACTCAAAAAGGTTATGCAAAGATTAGGAAAGGTGATAAAAGATTTGCCTTTAGAAAAACTTTCGTGTATGCCTTAGGACAACAAATACAAGTAGACTTAATAGACATGGGGAGTAAGTCTCATATTCCAAAACATAAAGAATTTCTAAGGATTAATAGAAGTTTTAAATGGATTATGACTGGTATAGAAATTCTATCCAGATATGGTTTTGCTCTTCCTTTAAAAACAGGTGGAAACACTCATGTCATTCCAGCATTAAGAATAATATTAGAACAACATAAACATCGTTTTTGGAACATATCCTGACGTGATTCAATTCGATGATGCAGCAGTTTTCCTCTCAAATGAAATGAATGTCTTTTTAAACAACTTGAAAAAAAGATGGTTTTCTACGGATTGTATGAGGAAAGATAAGTTTCCTCCAAGTTTTCCACAAAAAAAATGGAACCCAAAGGATAGTAAAAGAAAAAAAAGATTATGGAAAAAATGATGCCGTCGTAGAAAGATTTAATCGATGTTTAAAGTCTATTATGACAAAGCATCTTTTTGAGGAGAATTCTAAAGTTTGGGTAGATGCCTTACACGATGTAGTAAAAAATTATTACAATTCTTATCATCATTCTATTAAGATGAAGCCTATAGAAGTAAATAAAAATAATGAGGAAGAAGTTTGGTTATATCTTTATGGTAAGATAGATGCAGATTTTCCTAAACCCAAATTAAAGATTGGATATAAAGTAAGAGTTTTATATTATGGAGAACAAGCCAAAAAAGCCTTTAAGAAAGAAGGACAAACTTTTGGTAATGACGTTTATGAAATCTCAAATATTTCTTCTGGTATTCCCATTATGTATGAGCTACGTGACACTAGTAGAAACCAGATTATTTTTGGAAAGTTCTACAAAAATGAATTGTCTCAAGTGGATTTCTTAAAAAGTAAATGAACACAGAATCTTCAGGTTATGAGATGTTTGATCATAAAGATGTGCTTGATTATGATGATCCTTTAAAATATGATAATAATAATGAAAAAACTATTTGGGATCATGATCTAGAAGACTACGAAGAAAATAACCAAGATGTTTTTAAAGATACTTTTGACATACTCCGACCAGAAATAAATAATCCTTCTTTTGATCTTGAACACAAGTAAAGCGAATTCATAACCGATTATTCCCGCGAATCTACTAGAGCACAAAGTCCAGTTAATTTAAGAATAGATCCTAAAGAATTCTTAGGATCTGATAAAGAAGAAAAAGAAAGCCTCTATAAGAAAGTTTTTTAAACAATATATAGGGTTTAGATGTGGACGAGAATGATCGTGAAAGTTCTGAAAAACCTTTAGATAAATTTCGTCTTTTAACCAATGAGAATAACAACCTCATCAGTACTTCTTTTAGAAATCGACCTATTATAGAAAAAACGCAACAAGGAGACTTTGATTATGATTGAGATCCAGATCTAGCTAGTTTTGTAAAAGAATTTAATACTTTGGCTGAAGCTGCTAAAAGAGAATATAAAAACACAGCCGAAGCTGAGATTTGAGAAATAATAAACTTAGAACCTTTAACTAAAGAAACTTCTTTTGAGGACCTCCTAGAAGAAGCTGCTGAAGAAGATGTTCTCATAAAAGATATTAAAGAAAACTTTTTTCGAGAGATTGGTTGTGGAAATCAAGCCATTATCGAAGAACTCTTTTTTGATCGAGATTACGAACGCGTTTCTTCTTCAAAAGAGACGTTAGAAATAAATCAGATTTTAGAACCAGAAAGAGACACCATCGAAGAAAAATTAGATCAACTTGGAAAAGACACTTCTTATTGGAGAAGAAAACCTTTTAAACGAAGTGGATCCTAAACGAAGAGAATTTATCGAGACCGTTTTAAAAACCGTAGAGTTTTCTAAAGAAAAGTTAAGATTTCAAAATAATACAAAGTTAAAGTTAATTCAGGTTAGAGACGCCTTAGAAAAATATATCGATCGAGATGAGCTTATGCGTTTACAAAAACGTAAGCGATGGTTGGTCAATTACAAGTTTAAGTTAGGTGTAGGTTAAAGTGGGATATTATTAGGTCGAGTAATTACTATTATTACTATTATGAGAAGTTCTAAAGGTTGTGAAAGATGTTGCAAAAACTTTACAAAATACGACAAAACTTTTATCACAAGTTAAAGATACGACTGGAAGTATATCTGTCTTATCAGAACCTATTAGAAAAAGTCTAGGTGTGATGGAATCTGGTGTGAATCTTTTGTCCAATAATATATTAATATTTGTTGGTCTAATTATTTTAATATTGTTTATAAAAAGAAGAATAACACAAAAAGTAAAAACGTTATTAAATAAATGAGTAAAACTTGTCACATAATCTTAAATTATTAGGACTTTTTATCTTGCTGATGGGTTTAATATTAATTCACTACAATCCTAAAAAATAAATGAATCACGAAGAGTACCAAAAAGAAAAGCACTCAAAAATGAACTTTTAATAGATACCTTATGGAGATGGTTTAAAACTGGATTTCATTCGGCAAATAGACCTTTAGATGAGATTACTGAGGATGTTTTTGGAAAAGATAAAGAACCAAAAGATCCTTCAAAAAAGGAATATTTAAATAAAATGAATTGGATCTTCTTTAGTAATGATAAAGAGGAAGAAACTTCGGAGGATACTCTTATTATTCTAGGAAATTATTTGGTGTGGATTTTTGAGCTGATAGGAAAAATCTATAACATTCTAATACAACCCCTCATAAACTTTTATAACAGCCTCGACAAGTCCGATAGAGACCCCAATAATGAGGACATTTTGTTTTTTAATTCTTTCTCATGGTTGGAGCTTATTCTCTAAAAGATTCTACAAGTGATAGATGTTATTAAAAATATCATGATTAACATGTAGGACCAAAATCCCAATAATGAGGACACTTTGTTTTTCAATAGGATGAACTTTAACTTTTTTAACATCATAGAAAAAGGAGTGACTTTTCTTCGGGAAACGTTTTGGAACTTTTTAATATAGTAATAAAATTATTTGGATTCATTTGGGAAACATTATAGGACTTTTTATATTCTTTGAGTTACGTGTTAGAATTTTTTACGGTAAGTTTTCAAATGGTATCGAATATCGTGGGAGATCTTACTTCTTATTTTCTTCATCCGATATGGAACGTGAAAGACTACTTCTTCAACATTATAAGACGATTGTGGACTTGGATGAGGTTGTTTTTTGCACTAAACACAAAAATAAGTGATAAAAAAGAACCACCTTTTGTACCGATAGATGATCACCACGACGACCTCGTCTTAATTTTAGTCATAGTGTTGGTATTGTTTTTTTCTTCTTCATCTTAAATAAATGGATGATTTCACAAATAGATTCATCCTTTCAGATCAAGAAAATACCACCTTAACTTTTAGAAATATCATAGAGGATCAATATAATATTCTTTGGAACTTAAGAGAAACTAATATTAATGATAATCTTCAGATCTATTTTGATCTTGATTCGAGTGCTATCGAACTTAGAATAAAAAGTTTAAGAAGAAAATTAAGAGAAACGTTGATGATTCTAGAAAGTGATAATGCTGCAACTCCTCTATCAGATCTTTACAAATGTTTGGAATTATCCCTCCTTATTTTTAAAGACATCCTATCCAATAATATGTCCCAATTGCAATTAAATCTACTATTATTCGAATCACAAAAAATAATAAGTCTTTTACTAAAAATAAAAATACAAACTGAGGTTGTTCAAGAAAAGACTCTACTTAGAATAATTTCAGAAAGTATTGCCAATTTTCTTTACCCGGAACATAATGATATCGTGAAGAGAGAAGATTTTAAAGAATTTTTTAAAATTTATATTTCTATCATAGGATCGATTAGCACCACATTAATATCAACTGCTGGTCCAGGAGTAGCTTTAGTTTCTGCTGGAGGATTCTTATTATTAAATAAAACAAACTTTGCTACAGCTTTTCTCGACGTTCTCGTGGGTGGTAGTGTGGATGGAGATTTACTCATTGGAAAAAGAGAAAAAGAACGTGTCGAGTCTCTCTTAGAATGGATCAAAAACATCATCTCTATTTTCTTTATTGGCTCTTATTAAACATCTTAAAAATTATTCCAGATTGAATTTACGTCTTGTTCATGATCAGTTTGTTCATAATGAATGAGAAAATCTTTTCATCTATTATTTTAATGCTATTTCTTATTAAAAAATTTTATTAATTTTTTTTTCTTATATTAAATAAATGTGTACCGAAAAACAATTCTAACCAGAATTTTGTAAACTTAAAATGTCTAATATTAAAGGATAAAGAACAAAGCATGTGGTGACTTTTAATCCGAATAAGGCTAATCCTGGAGAAGACGTTTACGTCGATATTCCTAAACTTTGTGCTAACTATTGTTTAGTTGCTGGTAGTGTTTGCTTAAAGTTCGATTTTAAAAATGCTAATGCAAAGAGTCGGTTTTTAAATAATCTAGGAAAACTTCTCATGGAAAAACTAGTTATTACTATTGGAGGTGAAACTGTTTATGATAATAAAAAACATAACAAGTTGGAAATCTATAAAGATTTATGGCTCCCTAAAACTGTTTGTAAAGATCTTATAGAGTTTGGTATTAGCAATGAAAATCTTAGAAAACTCATTTCTAAATCGGATGATGGAAATATGAGTGGAAACACACAAAAAGTAGTGGATAAGCGCATGTTTGATACTTTTTAAGACGAAGCAAAAAATTAAGATAGAAAAGATTCTAAGTGATCATGGTGTCATTGCTCCTTAGTTTATGGGACAAAGCTTTCAATTTAGAATTAGTTTACCTTCTGCTGATAAAATTATGTTGGCTCAAACTGGACCAAAAGTTGAAGGTTATACTCTAGAAAATATAGAACTTGAATACGAAACGATCGATAAACAAGATTTAACTACTGGAGCTATTTCGGACTAGGAGGTTGGAAAAAGTTTGTCTTACGAACATGTAACATGCTAAAAGTAGAAGAATGGGATAACGATGCTACTATTCATAACGAAACGATTAATCTTCCTATAAAAAGTCTAGCTGCTGTGGTGATGTTATTTAAGAAAAAGACAATAACCGATTCTGAAGAATTTACTTATCCTAATATTGATCTCGTCAAAGTTACTATCGAAGGTGTACCTAAGAGTGTTTATAGTCAAGGTATCATATGAGAAGATCGTTATACAGCTCACCAATTTTTCAAACAAATCGAGTCTTGTAAAAGTGAATGTGAAGTGAATATCCAAAACTTTTTTAAAGACAAGTTTGCTCTAGTGGTAGATCTCAGAACGATTCAAGACAAACACTTGGTGGGTATGGGTAAAAACTTGGTCAATACTCAAAACGGAATCTTCTTAGAAATTACTAAAAGGGCCACAAGTGCTAATGGTATTTGTAGTATTTATGCGATAAGTGATGGGTTATTAAACTTTAAAAATAAGATCGATACGGTGAATTATTAAAAAATCGATATTTTCTTGTTTAATAATATTTTAATTATTATTTTCTTGTCTTAAATAAATGACGATCGATCCTCAAGAATACGAATTTTTGAAAAAGATGGTTATGATTTAAGACAAGAACTTCTCGATCTTTCAGAAAAAGGAGAGATTAAAGACTCCATCAGGAAAATTAAAAAAGCAAGTAAAGAAACTCTAAAAAAGATTAAAGCCAAATATGATCCTAAAAACCTCGATGCATCCAATAGAACAATTGTAAAATTATTGTTAGAGAAATTATCCGAACTTTTGGAGACTTTTGAGCTGGTAGAATCTAGTGAAAAACTAAGTCAAGAACTTTTAAATAATAAATCTTTTACTAGATGATGTCACACGACTAGTACGTTATACTGCCCCCTGGTTACCTCTAATGGGCATAGGATCTGGAGTGATTATCATTGGAAAACATGTTGCCTTGAAGAATATTCTAACCGAGTTTAATAATGTCTTTAATAAAACATGTACGCGAAGCACGAGCGAAGTGAGTCCAGAATCACATCCAAACGAAGCTCAAACAAACCCATCCTAAAAGAAATAAGTTTAAAGTCTAAGCAATGTAAAAGAATAGTAACGTTTCTGATGAATGTATTAACATGATTATTGTGGGAATGACATGTTGTGGAAAAACTAAGTATCTTTTAGATATGTTAGAAAAAGATTATAAGGAATATTTTGAAAATATTTTTCTCATTTGTCCCACTTATGCTTGGAATAAGACTTATACTAATTGGAAATACGATGAAGATGAGAATTTTTTCGTGTTGAGTTGTAATCAAGATGAAGTAGAAAATTATTTAAAAATGGTCGTGAAATCTTCTAAAGGTACTAAAAGTCTTATTATCTTAGACGATTGTGCTAATAGCGAGTTTGTCAAAAAGCGAACTCCCAAACTGGTTAATCTAACTTTTTCCGCTAGACATTATGGTCTGAGTTGTATCGTGATTACTCAACAACTTAATTCTATCGCTAAACCTTCTCACGATAATATTAGTTGTTAGGTAACGTTTTATAATCCTAATCAAAAAGACATGGAGCTCATTTTTGAGAATTACTTGGGACAAGTGGATAAAAAAGAAAAAAAACACATTATTGCTACTTTGAAAACTAAAAAATATGCTAAACTTTTGGTACAATTGAGGTATCCTTATCATAATTATATTGAATAATATTGAGTGTGAATGAATGCGAGATATTTTTGTGACTGAGATTGTGTTTGAGATTGTGACTGAGTGTGAGATATTTTTGTGACTAGATTCTGAACTAGATTATGAACTAGATTCTGAACTAGATTCTGAAGTAGATTATGAACTAGATTCTGAAGTAGATCATGAAGTAGATTATGAACTAGATTCTGAAGTAAATTGTGAAGTAAGTTGTGACTAGATTATGAACTATGTTGTGACTAGATTATGAACTAGATTCTGAACTATGTTACGACTAGATTATGAAGTAAGTTGTGACGAGAATATGAAGTACATTCTGAAGTAAGTTGTGACTAGATTACGAAGTATGCTATGAAGTAAGTTGCGACTAGAGGTAGAATGTATGACTTTTATGTCGCTCGCGTTCGCAAGCGAACGCTCGCTCCTACCTCTGAGTTTTTGAAAAAAGTACTGACTCAGCAGAGGCTCTATGCCCGCTACCTATATTACAGGATATATACGTATGTTTATATACACTGGCTGTCAAAAAGAACTGCTCAAAAGTTATTATTACAACTAATGACCGGACTTCATAAAGTCACTCTTTTGAAACTATAAATTAAATAAAATATGTACAATTTTAATAATATTTAGTATTTGGTAGACCCTCCT
>JAODVQ020460642.1:0-10454 GCA_025400075.2 Phenganax stokvisi
CAAACTCTATCATCCTTTCTTCGAACAAGACACATCACTCTATCGACTTGCCAAGTCCTAGCGAGCGGTTCTCATCATGAACAATTACAATATCCTCTACTCTTATTGTCTCCTTGGTTGATCGTGGAGACCTGTTTAGATGCGATTCTCTTAACTCCAATAAATATTCGTGTTTCCACCTTTGCCAGAAACGATCTAACAATACAGCCAAATGCCTTTTACGTCTCATAATGTCCACTGCAGACGGTTCTCAATCTTCATCTTTGTTGGTTACGTCTGATGTTGGTAACGAAAGAAGTCTTCGTGCAAACATAAAATGTGAGGGCGAGACGGGTTCCTCACAATCTTCTGTTGATGTGTATGTCAGTGGTCTCGAATTAAGAATAACTTCCACCTCAACAAGTGCTGTAAGTAGTTCTTTGTAGCTGAGTCGTGCATTCCCCAGTACTTTGCGTAGGCATCTCTTCACAGATTTTATCCTTCTCTTGTAAAATCATCCCCACCAAGGGGGCCTTTTCAAAGATAAACGACCAATTTATCTTCGATGAAGTGAAATGATTCACTACTTTGGGGCTTTCGAACGGAGATGAGAGCTTTCGTTTGTCGGATTTGAAATCTTTGCAGTGTCCGAGATTACCTATGAGGGCACTCCTCTTTGTGCACAGAATCGTCGGAAGTTTCTCAGAAAGGCTTTGGTTTTCATGTCCGGAACAAGGTGAAGGTGTAGTGCACGGGTCACACAGCAAGTGCACAGGTAAATCGATACCTGGGAGTCAGGACTCTTCACATATAGTGGCCCTGCAAAATCTACACCTGTATTTGCAAACGGGACTTCTTCCGTCATGCGACAGTCTGGTAAAGAAGGGGATGGTGGTGCACGGTATGGCTCTCCTTCGTGTTTTCTACACATGATGCACTTGTGAATGATTTTCTGATGTATTGTCGTCCTCTAACTATCCAAAATTGTGATCGCAATTCTGTCAATGTCCCTTTCACGTCACAGTGCCTGACTCTTTTGTGCCAGTGTCTCACGATCAGAAGAATAATGCGATGTCATGGATCAAGCATGACTGGATTATTTGTTGATTCAAAAATGTTGGCGTTTTCCAATCAGTAGATAGAAAAGTGGTGATCTCGCCCCGCCAAAAAATCGATGATTCAGCAAAATGACGAAAGTGCTTTTCAGGGGGGGGGGTTTTCCCCATCTTAAGATGGAGGAGGAAGAAAATTTTAAGCACCGTTCGAGAAGTTTCGAGGAGAGTGCAAGTTAACATGCACGATTTTTTATGGGATGTTTTTATGTCCCTAAGGCAATGTGTGAAAAAAAATGTATATAGTAAATGAGCAATACAGAGAACGTGAACATAAGAGAAATCTTATTAAAACATTCTGCAGCAAAAGAAATAAAATACTCGCAAGCTTATATCAAGAAAGCTTCCAAGAAAACGCTTCTTGCTATTTATCAAGATCATCAAAGAGCTCAACTCGAGAAAACGAACAAGCTATTTACGACAATTAGTATAGGAAAATTCTCTGAGCTCCTCGAACAGTTTAGCCTCATAGAAAATAGCACCACTCTTGGAAAAGAATTGTCTGATAACGAGCCTTTCGTCAAGACATAAAATTCATCATAGAATATATCACGCCCTATATTCTTTTGATAGGAATATTTTCTGGAACCCTTATCGTGGAAAAGCACGTGATGAACAACACTTCAAAAGATGATAATAATAATAATAAACAGGAATGTCAAGAAAACTTACAAGAACCGACAACTCAGAAAGAAGTCGAGACCCCAAGTTCTTAAAGGAAATATCAGAAAATTCAAAACGTGTCTCTCCTAATCAGCAATACGTATCCCACGAGACGTTTAACATGATTATCGTGGGCATGACCAACTCTGTAAAAACGTATTATCTGTTAAACATGTTAGAAACCGACTATTTAGGCTATTTTGATTATATATTTCTCATATGTCCTACTTAAGAGTGGAACAAGACTAATATGAACTGGTCTTACGATAAGGATGATGACTTTATCGTCATCGCTTGCGAGCAAGATGACGTGGGGTCTTTCTTAAAACAAGTCATGGAATTCGCAAAAGGTACCAATTCCTTAATTATCTTACATGACATAGCCGCCAGTTCTTTGGTGAAAAAACGCACCTCAGAGCTCGTCAAGACAGGATTTTCTGCGAGGCATTACGGACTGTCCGTGATCGTTATCACGCAGCAACTCACGTCTATTGCTAAACCATTCAGGGAAAACATATCCAAGTTGATCACGTTTTATAATCCGAGTAGAAAAGACATGGACCTCATTTTCGATGACTACCTCGGACACGTTACTAAGGAAGAGGAAACGGAGATCCTTAGATTACTAAGAAATAAAAAGTATGCTAAGCTTGAAATAAGCCTTGAGTTTCCTTATCATTACTCTACGTCATGTGTTGCTGCTATCACATCTATGGGTTTAAATGTGTAATTTAAAAAAAAAATTACACATTTTTCTTATTTTGAACTTGTCCTGTAATTGTATCGTTATAATCAAGTTGCGTGTTCAAGATAAATCTGGTGCCGTTCCTTCCAAATCTAGACGTACATCCACAGGTCTTATTTATTTTAATTTCTTTCAACATCTGTCCAGGTTGATCTGGATCGGGTATTAAATTTTCTATTCTTTCCGAACCTGTCATACAATTTCCTATTTATTTAAATGTTTTAAGACGCGAGGTGCAGACTTTGTCTGCTTTAGTAATGCACGTTCTCTAACATTCGATTTTTAAAGTTCACCAATCCATCGCTCACCACGAAGATATGACACATCACGTTATTAGTGGTCACTTTCTTGGTAATTTCCAACAGCACACCGTTTTGCGTGTTTAACAGTTTTTTCCTAGCACCTACGACCAACTTGTCTTCTGTGGTTCTAAGATCGACTACCAGCACGAACTTGTCTATGAAGAACTTTCTTAGCGTCATGTTGCTAGGTTTGTACTCTAACTCGCTTTTGTGCTCAAACAGTCTTTTTGCCTCGTTATAAAGATCTTCTTTCTTGATACCTTGGCTATACACGCTATTCGGCACGCCTTCGATCGTGGTTTTGACAGACTCGATGTTGGGATAAACATAGTTTTCTGAGTAGGTCACGGTTTTATTTCTAAATAACATCACCACCGCAGCCATGCTTTTTCTTGGTAAGTTGATGGTTTTGTTGACCAGTGTAGAAGCTTTGTCCCACTCTTCCGTTTTTAACTATGTGACGTGCTTGAAACTCAGAGATTTTCCAGTTTCATAACCTAAAAGGCTTTCCTGGGCTAGCTCTTCGTTCGGTATCTCTTCATATTCTAGTTCTATGTTTTGTAAAGCAAACCCTTGTACCAATTCTCCACTTTGAGCTTTCATTATCTTACTCGCACTAGGTAAGGTGATTCTATATTGTAGATTTTGATTTAAAGCACTAGGCGAGAACAATCCATGATTGCCTAGAATTTTACAAAGACTTATTTTTTGTTTCGTGTTTAACACGTTGGCTACTAGCGCATCCGACATATTTTGAGCATTTCCCGTTTTAGTTCCACCATCATCTTTACTTAATAGCTTTTTCGTATTTTCATTAGCAATCCCATGATCGCATAGTTCTACCCTGGTTCTTTCCTGAAACCACAGATCCTTATAGCTTTCATATGTGGCATTCCCAGTATTATGAAATAAGATCTCACCTTCCACGCTTATGGTAAACTTATCCATGAGACCTTTTCCCAGGTTGTTTAAGAACCAAGACTTTGTATTGGCATTCTTAAAATCGAACTTTAAGGCCAGCGTCCTAGGAACCAAGCAATCTTCTTGATTTAGTTTAGGAATATCTACGTAGATTTTTTCGCCTGGATTCGCTTTATTAGGATTAAACGTGATATGATGCTTACTTTGTTGTCCTTTAATGTCGCTCATCTTGAGTTTTCTAAAATCGGGTCCAAGTTCATTGACGGTACTCATTTATTACATGCATTTTTTTAAAATTTTTTTCTATTTTTATAAAAGTCGTAAACGAACCACGTTAAAGCTAAGGCTAATAGCCATAGGTTTGGGTTAGGAAGCTAATGCCTTTTGCTCCTATACTCACGATGTTGCTAAGGATGCTAAGCACCATGGAAGTGATAGGACCTACTTTCTTAGCAACGTTTGCTAAGGTGTTAGAAAACATTTTTATCGTCTGAGCTCCTTTTTTCACGACTTTTCTTCCTGCTATGGCAACACTCGTGATAACGCCTGCTATGGTAATGGCTAGTACGATTAGATCAAGCAAGTTATCTTTAGCCCATTTCTTAAACTTTTCGAAACGATTTAGATCATTATCATGAAGCTCTTTTTTTAGGATTTCTATGGCCTCTTGAGAGCCTAGTTTTTGATGAAGTCTTAGTTTTATTTCATCTATTTTTAACTAGCACACTCTTACCATGAATTCAAAGTATTTTAATCTCTTAATATTTCTTAGTTTTTTTTTTCTCGCTAATATTGTCTTGCTCTGAAAAACCAAGTTCCTCTTTTACTTTATCTTTATAATAATTTCTTTCTATGGTTAAGTTATTAATCTTATCGATAGGAAGTTCTCCACGAGGAGTTAAAGCACCTCTTATTTCTCTAAGTTCATCCGAGGTGAAGAAATCTTCGTTTTCTTTTATATCTTGTTCTCTGTTCTCGATTCTATCCTCGATCTCGATACGCGTCGATTCTCTTACTTGATTCGTGATAAGTTCTATGTTATCATGACTCAGGTCTTGCATTTCTATGTTTTCTTCGACTTGAGCTGAGAACGTGTTCATGTGTTTGGCCTCAGCTTTTTTAGCGAGTTCTTTAAACTCGTTGATAATACTAAGATAAGCTCTATTTCTCGAGAGGATATAATTTCCATTCTCCAGTATGATGATATCTTTTCCACTAAACGAGGCGCCTATAATTCTTTTTTGCTTGGTAAATCTTAAGTTAGTTTTTTCGAGTAGTTCTGTAAAGTAGGGTCCATCCTTTTTATTCACGGTATGACTTAAAAAGTTTAGTAATAAGTCTTTTTTACTCCAAATTACCATTTTTTGTAATTTGAAGAGTTTTTTTCTTGCCATCTCTTTTTCTTCAGATGTTATCTTATTGCTAACATCCATCTCATCAGGGTTTATAAAAGAAGTCTCGTCACGAGGATATTTTTTGTCATCTTCATGTAATAAGACTTTATCATCATGTTCTTCTTCATGTTTTTCTTCTTCTTCTTGCCTACTTGCTTCTATTTCTTCTTTCTTATCATAATCTAGTTTTTTAAAATAATCCTCTATAGGCCTGCTCATTTATTTAGTAAAATAATATCGAATATCGGTTTTTTGTACCTAGGACGATTGTTTTTTTTTTGTCTGCTGTTTTCTATTTGACGAGTGTCGTTTTTCCTCTTTTTTTTAAGACCTTTTCTATTTTTCTATCTGGTACCGTTTCTTTATCGACAGGAGACAGTTCTCCCTCATAGAATTTTCCTAGGATAGGTTCGTTATCGAGGTCCTTAATTTCATAAGTATTCGGATCGCCTCTAAACATTTTAGAAATGATAAATAGTTCTTCCGTGAAATTAGGCTTGTATCCTTTTTGAAACACGTTTTTATACTTGCTTAATCTCACTTGATCCCCTAGGTTAAAGCATGGTAAGGGAAATTGCCCTGTCCAATCTCCATATAAAGTG
The DNA here is from genome assembly GCA_025400075.2 of Phenganax stokvisi. Taxonomy (NCBI): domain Eukaryota; kingdom Metazoa; phylum Cnidaria; class Anthozoa; order Malacalcyonacea; family Clavulariidae; genus Phenganax; species Phenganax stokvisi. The sequence continues at coordinate 5,719 of JAODVQ020460642.1, forward strand.
AGCCATATGTCATGTTCGTTCTGTTTATTCACGGCTTTGGGTTTCATGAGGATAGTACTATGCGTCGAATTATTATAATTATACAAGAGCTTTTCTAACACATCTAACCACGTACGTGTATTCTCTTTAGCATAGAAGTATTTCCACATTTTTTTTAACGTTCTGTTAAATCGTTCCATGATAGCTGCTTTTTTATCGAAATACGTGCTAAAGTAAGCTAAGTTAGAATGACTCAACAGGCTTTTTACCACGACGTTATAGAGTTCTTTTCCATCATCGAATTGCACTCTATTAGGATAAGTCTCAAATCTATTTTTAAATTCTCTTAATAACTTTCCAACAGCCTCGGTCATGTGTTGCGTGTCTTTCTTTTTCACGGGAATAGCCCACGCATATCGACTTAGTATTTCCACGCTGGTAAGGATCTAATGACGATCCTTATTATCTTTGCTAAATTTGCTCATGTCGACGAGATCTAATTGCAAATGTTCCCCTAAAGCGTTGACATACGTTTTTCTCGTTTTAAACTTCTTTTTTATGCTTTTATGTCTAGTGTAAGTGTCTTGCGTTTTTAGCCAAGCTTCGATCTCAGATCAACTCACGGGTATGTCTTTTTCCATCGCAGCTTTATAAAACGATTCCACACCTTTATAGCCAGATTTAGGATCATAATACAGATCTCTTAGTTCTTGCTCTTTCGCGAATTCTTTTACGTTCATTTATTTAAGAAAGATAAATTTCCATGAGTACCCATCCAAAAGCTTTATTTATATTAGAGCTCGTCCAGAAAACGAGTTTATTATAAACTTTTTCTTCCACGTCTAAACAACTTTCCACGTCGGTACATCGTCTTACAGATCCTGATAACTTTTGTTGTGTGGTGATAGGTAAGGTGACGATAACGGAACTTAGCTTACCTTGCGTATCAAAATTCTTAGAACGATCGACGGCGTCACAATGAACCATGACATATCGAAGTCCAAGATGGATATCTGCTGGAGACTCGCTCTTGGTCCATACGTTTTTATGGATCGTTTTGTTCGAGGAAAATCCTAACAACGTCCCAAAATTATATAGCTCTAAGTTCTCGGTAGCATGAAAAATTTTAATGTGATGATCTTTTGTGGTTTGCAACTCGATGTTTTTTTCTTTAAGTGTCTTAGCGATATCTTCAAACGTGTAATAACCTTCTTCTAAAGTGACGTTTTCCGTTCCAACCTTAAGTGTCTTATACTTGTCTTAAAGGTTCTTAAAGTTCCAAAACACACTCACCGTTTTCACGAATAGTCGATTGATTTCAATATTTCTATCCAGAAAAACCTCTTAAGAGTTCTTTTCTATAAACACGGTTAGCTTGTTCATTTATTAAAAAAAGAAAAAAAAAGTAAATAAATGGAACAAGTCTTTAAGGATCATGATTATGACAAAGAAAACGAAGAAATGAAAGAACTCAAAGATATTAAAGATGTCGACGAGAATGATGATGCTGATGATTACGATGAGAAAGATGCCTTGTTAGGTGATGAAACTTCTCTTATGGAAACTTCTTTTATGGAAACCGAAAACTTAGGCAAGGGACAAAGCAAGGAATCATCGTACGACAATAAGGCTTATGAGCAAAAAATATTAAGGGACACTCACGATAATAATTTTTTCTTGTTAAGGTATTTTAGTCAAAAAGTTAAAGTAACTGATGGAAAAAATTCTAAAGAACTCATGAGTAAACTTAGAGTTATTAATTGTAAATTAGGAAATATTATTTTTGTTACTTTTGAGGATAGGAAAATCTTTGTTATAAAACCAGATGGTAAGATAGCTTTATCGACAAAAAAGCTACTCGTTAAGGTTACTGCTCGATTTAAAAAATTACTCGAGGGAGTAAAAAAAGAAGATGAAAAAACGGTTTCGGCTCAAGTCGGAGAAAACATAGAAATGCAAGATATGTCTCCTGATGTCGTAGAAGAAATTTCCTCTCAAGTGAATGAAGACTCGAGGGACACGTTAGATAACGAGATAGAAGACTTGAGGGAAGATATATTCTCTAGCATAAGTTTATTTTATATGAGCAAACTAAGAGAGTTTAACGAGAGCCTTAGCTTACCTGGGACCTTAACGATCGATGAAAGAATAGAAAGCTTAGAAAAATCGATCGATCGATGGAGATTAAGAAAACTACAAGAAACGGATGAAGAGCAAAAAGCACTTTATGAAAAAGTCGAAAAGTTACTTAGACTTAAAGTCGACGCATTAAGATTAGAAAAGAACATGAGAGCGGAGGAACCTGAGACCCAAGAAAACATCAAGAAAAAAGTCGAACGCAACGACCTGATTCGTTTCGAAATGTTTAAGAAATGGGCTAGAGATAACATGAAAGGCTTAAGTGTCTTAGCTATTTTCATAGCAAGCGTTCTCACGACGGCTATCGTCTTGGCAAGAAGAGCCGTGAAAAAAGGACCGCAGGCAACAAGACAACTCGCTAAAACGTTAACAAATGCAAAGGAAAAGAAAGGACCTATCACTTCCACGGTTTTGGACGTCGTCGGTTCTAGTTTAAATCATGGATCCAAGGGAAAAAATTTCATTTCTCGAAACCTATGGATTATCACCTTGGTTTTAACTTGGTTCGTGTATAAACGCTTTAAGAAAAAGTGGTAATAATAAATGGAAGTAAGCTCAGACCTATTATTTCCTTCACTTTACCCACGGTTTAAGAAATACTATGGGAAAAATATTGCGATAAGGCGATGCATCTCATAAAGACTTGGAAAGTAACAGAAGCCAAAAGAAGATGTCTAAAAAAATACCCTGACGCCGATCTAGATCAGTTCGTGTTTAAAGGAACGTTAAAGAAAACGTTAGAAGAACATCCCGTCTATCTCGAATTACCTAAAAAGGTTCGCTTAAGACTAATAGATAAAGTGTATTGGAAACAATCTGCTCATTATAAATATATCACCAACCGAGACGTGAAGCACGGTAAAAGAATGTTAAGCACCTTGGATACTAGAAAAAAAGATAATAAGCCTAAGCACCCAATGGAGAAAATAGATACTTGGCCAGAATTTTGGAACATAGGAGGAACCGTTCCAGCATTTTCTCATCTGACTTATCCTAAAAACCCAAATAGACAAGGCTGGGGAAGACATCCTATCAAAGACACGAGATTTCAAAAGCCCATGAAGTTCGAGCCATCCTCCAAAGGCCACCGAACTAGCTTAGAAAATTTTAAAATGTACGTGAGCGATAAAGACTACTTCCTAAGTAAATTACCTCCTACCAACATAAGATGGTCAGACAATAAGCAAATGAGTCAAGACCTTATCGACATAAGAAGATATTTTGATTGCATAGAAGAACCTTATTTTTCTATGCTATGTGGCATGTACGTGGCAAGTTTTATATGCGGACTCAGCCTAGAACATATCAATGATCTAAAAGCTCATCCTATTATAAGATCCTTAGCAAGATATCATCTTTATTATCAAACGAGAAAGTTTATCCAGTACCCAAAGCTTTTAAGTAAATATGATGTAAGTAGAGTTAAAAAATTTATTCCTATTCTTTTGGTAAAAGTAGATTTCACCGACAAAGACCTGGATGGAAACTACTACAGATTGAAAGGCGCCAAGGAACTTTCTTCCCAAGATTATAAAAGTTTTATCGCTTAGACGTGCAACAATGGAATTACCCCAAAAGGACAATTACTCTTTCAAGAATCGATAGAAAGCTACGTCTATGCCATTCTAGGCACCCAGGCTAATACGAGATGGAGCATCGTCAATCAAGGTGCAAAGTCTGCGCAAACTCAGACTGTTTTTAGAAAATTATTAAAAGCGACGATCACGCAAAACGACTCTACGATCTTAATTTCTAACATGAGAAAAGCGATAAGCGCTACGAACGTGGTGTTAAATCTAGCGATAAGTCCAGGTATTATCTTGGTGCCTTCGACGATGATCATTTTAGAAAAACCTTTTCCTGGGTTTAATAATGTCTTAACCATGGCTACGGGAGAAATGAAATTTGGTGAGAATAAGACCTTAAATTACAAGAAGCCTAAACAAAAACACGAAGCTACAAAGCCTTATAAACCAGACGTAAAAAATAAGCACGAACCAACAATTAAAGAAAGTGTAGAGGAAAATAATCAAGCCTTTTTAAGCCAAAGCACCATGCAGACAAATGAGGGTCATGAAATAATATACACTGGATCCATCATGTTGATAGCTGGGATTCTTATCTCAAAATATGTCTTATGAAAAGCTTATCAATAAATGGAGACAGGAGCTAGCAAAGCCCTACTGTACTTTGGCTATGAAGATCCTATGAAACCCTTAAATGATAAGCTTGATGCACTACATGCAACTTCATCATCTAACAAATCTAAGCTTGAAACTTTCGAAACTACATCACAAAGTTATAATAAAATCTTAAATAGACTCTCAACAAAAGTTGGAAATTTCGACACAGACGTTATAAATCTAAGAACTGACATCTCAGCAAATAAGACCCTGATCAAAGCAAATAAGAAGAACCTCAAAAACAATAGTACCGCCTTGGCAGCTAATCTCTCATCTATGCTTACCAACCAAAACGATATAAGAACAATAAACACGAAAATAGCCACCATAAAGGAATCCTTCTTATTTATGGGGCGCCGTTTGTTCATAAATTATTTAAGGGGTTTTCGTATCGATTTTTTCATTATTTGTAAATAATCACAAAACTACCTGAGA
>JAODVQ020460744.1:0-10454 GCA_025400075.2 Phenganax stokvisi
CTTTAATAAAAGAAGCTATGACATTTAATAATAAAAATAAAATGGAATATTTTAAATTTCAAGCTTTTCGTAATATTATTAAACAACATTATTTGGAGAATCAAGAATTAATTATGTGGAAAAAAATTTAAAGGAGTGGAGAAGTTTACCAATGGAAGAGAAAACTTTAGTTTGGAATAAAATTTTACCTCTAGTGGAGAATGCTGCTGCTAAGAAGGGAAAATCTGTAAGTAACTTTGCAGAGGAATTTCGAGATGAGAAGAAAAAGAGGTTAGAGGAGAAGAAGAAGAAAGAGGAGAATGAGGAGAAAGTTAAGAAGCCTAATAAGAAGAAAGTTATGAGAGTTGAGGAGAAAAATAAGAAGTTTGCGGAGGAGCTTTGAAATGAAAAGAAGAAGAGGAGGTTAGAGGATAAAGTTGAGAATTTTAATAAGAAGAAAATTAAGAAGCTTGAGGAGGAGCTCGAGTTAGAGGATGTTTTATTTAAAACAGCAAAAGAGACTTTAAAAGATTTGCATGGACAATATAAAAAATCTAAAGATAAGGAGCTACTTTTGGAGATTAATGTGTGGCAAGATATTAAGGATGAATCTTTAAGTAAGCGTTTAAAAATAAAACGTGGAAGACATATTTTAAATGAAAAATTAAGTAAAGCCCCTCGAAGTTATCTCATTACTTTTCTCATGAAGAACATTCAAGAAAACAAAAAGAGATATGTTTTAATGGTAGACTAGTAGAACAACTTGAGAGGAGGAGGGAAAAAAATATCGAAAAAATAATTTCTAACCTTATTAAGGATAATAATTATAAGGAGAAAATACTTCCGAGACGTTGTGATATTTCACCTCATTCAGAGGCTGATAATGAGCTCAAAAAATTAGATAATAAAGTAAAAAGATACGGAACTAAAAATATTAATAAGTATTTAGATACTTTAGAAAATAGTCTTAATAAGGAAAACTATGACAATAAAACCGTAGATGATGTTACAAATTATATAAATAGGTATGTAGAGAAATGGAGGAAACAAAATTCTACGTCAAGGTCTAAGAACCCAAAACCTTCTCCATTACTTTTGATAAGAAAACCTTCTAAAGTTGTACTTAAGAAAAAGTTGAGACCCTCTTCAACTTACTTACTAGATGAACCTTTAAGAGTTATTAAGGTGAGACCTCTTAATCCTACAAGATATGTTTCTAAGCCCACACCTCCAAGCGCTACGCGGGCGCAAGGTGCCTTAACAAAAAAACAAGTTTTTAAGAATAAATTGAATGAATGGTATAATTGGTTAGTAGACTATATTCCTCCAAAAATTAAGTCTAAAGCTACAGATAGATATAAAAAGATGAAGGGTCACATTATGAAAATGTTTACTACTGAAGAACCTAAGACGTGAAGCAGCAAAGTCTTAGAAGAACCTGTTATTAGATTATTAGATACTGCTATGAGGGGTCGTTTAAAAACCTATGTAATGAAATATAATGGTGACATTTTAGATCCAGAGTCATGGTTAGGAGAATATGCAAGCGTTTATGTTAAAGAACTTTTAAGAACACATGAAAAAAACAAGATAGAACTAACATTAGTATGTGACATGGTTAATAGGAATCCATCCACAGATGAGATAGAAAAAAGAGAGCTTGGTTATTTCAGTTCTTCTGCTCACAGAATATTACCCGGATTAGATATGGACTCTATTTACGATGTAATGGTGAGAATGATTATAAACGAGTTTATAATAGAGAGAAAAGAAGGTTGTGGATGGGAACTCAAAAAATATTGAAACTATACATCCACGTATGTAGTATAAAGCGTACCAGTTCTGCCCCACTTTGAGATTGCTGACTCAGCTTTTTTTCAGGGTATCATCGAAGAAATAATGGAGTGAGCGCAAGCGACTTTGGTCACCAGTTCTGCCCCACTTCATAAGTTACATCCACAACATATCACATTCCATATTTCATAACATATCCACTCTATATTAGGATCATATCTGTAACATATCACATTCCATATTTCATAACATATCCGTAACATATCACATCCCATATTTCATAACATATCCATAATATATCACATTCCATATTTCACATCATATCCGTAACATATCACGATTATATCCCCAATCATGTACCCATTATTTTCACGATCACAAATGTGTAACTCTTAACCACTCAAGTTACACATTTTAATCAAGTTTAAGCCGGCTCCTTACAGTCGATTTTTTTTTCAAGACGTATCTGTCGAAAGATTTTTTCTCACGTTCTTCGAGACGTTTTTTAGCATGATCTATTTTACACCAAGAAACTTCCATTTTTAAAAGTTGTGCCTTTACACAAGATCTCTTAGGTTTTTTATGACTCGAAAAGGTAAAACTAGAAAGAGAATCATAGGATAAATTAAAGTCTTGAATCTTTTTTTTGATAGTCAAGCAAATCGAACACATAATTTTATCTTTATTTATCATGAGACTATCTTTTGTTAAAGAACAACAGGGAGTGACATCTGCGAAAAGTGCTTTTCTTTTTTCTTCTTTTTTCACTCGTGCTTGCTCTATTTTATATTCTTTATATTTTTTCCTTAAGTTATAGACCACTTGCAGTTACGTCATAAATTAGCTGGCAACAGTTGCTATGCGGCGTCTGGAGGACAAACACCGAAGCATGTGCAGTTTGAAAATATGGCGGATTGTGCAACTGCTGTTACAAAAACTTGTAAGAGAGGTTTGCTATCGGGGTATCAAAAGACTTCAGCAGAAAAAAATTCAAAGGAGCGCTATTTAGCAAAAATTTCTTATGTTAATAATTTGGATCCTTACGAAATACCAAAAAACGAATGGAATGAAGACGTAGACTTGTGGCCGTCTGTAACATATATTCATGTTGGTATGTATTTGCTGTTTTCTGAGAGTGCCTATACGAAAGAACAATTGATGAACTACAAAAGCCTTGGCTGCTACCAAAATTTTGTAAATGGATGGGTCAGGGAAGTTTTAGCGAAAAAAGTTGGGAAGAATCGTTTGATCATAGCAAAGGTATTTTTAGTTTATACTTTTAATATTTTGTGTTGCATGTGTTTTGTAAATTTTATAGGAGGGTTTCTTATAGTATATATCTTTTATTGTGCAGGTGAATCATTCTCAACGTTTATCAGAGAAGCCTTTAAGGTCATTTGTGCCCACTGTGATTGTATGGCTGGCTTAGGAGAGAGCTGCTCACATGTTGGGGCATTGTTATGGGCAATTGAGGCTGGAGTAAAGAAAAGAGACTCGCTGACAGTAACTGAAAAGAAAGCCTACTGGGTTTTACCTTCAGCAGTAAAATCCATTCCCTATTCTGAGGTGAAGGACATAAAATTTTACAAAAATATGCAAACGAAGGAAAAAGGATCCAATTCTTCCAATGTCAAAGAAATACAACAACCATCTTCTTCAGAACTATTCCATTTTTTTGGCAACTTACATTCAGGCCCTTCAAAGCCTGCAATTTTGTCATTAATTCATCCCTTTTCTGATGAGTATGTGCCTAAATAATTAGATTCAAATCTCCCAGCTGCATTAAGTACCATTTATAAACCTACACTGGCATCTGCAAGCTTTGGGGATATATTGCAACATTCAGAAGGTGAAATGAAAAAACTTAATGTGACAATGCAGTAAAAAACCGCAGTTGAAGAAAAAACTCGTGCACAAGCAGATTCAAAAATTTGGTTCCACATGAGGACTGGAAGGGTGACAGCTTCCAAGTTTAAAGCAGCTTGCTGTACGGATCCGACAATGCCATCTTCAAGTCTCATCATGAGTATCTGTTATCCTGAGTTAGCAAAGTTCAGTACTGCTGCCACCAGGTGGGGTTGCACGCATGAAAAAACTGCCAGAAATACTTATGAAGAGATTCAGAAAGAGCGACACAACAATTTTGAAGTACAAGATTCAGGATTCCACATACATTGTGATTATGGTTTTCTTGGTGCAACACCAGATGGTTTGGTCAAATGTGAATGCTGTGGATTGGGACTTTGTGAGATTAAAGTAAGTGCATATTCATATGTGTTGGTAAAGATATATCACATGATTAAACATTGTAATTATATTATAGTGTCCATTCTGTCAGAAATCCGAAGACTTGACAGATTCAGATCTGGGTAAAGACTTTTGTCTTGCGACATCGCAAAATGGGGAGAAGCTGTTAAAACAAACTCATCAGTATTACTATCAAATAACCAAAAAAGTGTTGTTTGAATTTTTTGGGAATAATTCTTCGTATTGTTGTTTTTGTTCTTACGAAAAAATGATATAAAAAGTGAAATAAATATGCTAACACGTGGACACTCAACTTTCTTCACTAACTTTAGGCTTAGGCTCAAATGTTTTGCACTGGTTGAAATTATTGTGACTTTGTCGTGTGGACAGAAAAATCACTTTTTGTTGAAAGGATCACACCAGATGAAATCTTTATGACTGAAAATGTTGAAAGAGCAAAGCAGTTTGTTTTAAGAGGAGTGATGCCTGAGTTAATTGGCCGATGGTATTCATGAGTTCCCAAAGCAATAAACAGTAAGAAGAATCCTGACGTGGAAAAATATTGCTATTGTGGTCAAGGTGAAAGTGGAGAGATGATTGCATGTGATAATGAAACATGCCCTTTTCAATGGTTTCATTTTAAGTGCCTAAAAATCAATGCACCACCAAAAGCAGTTAAATGGTATTGTCCAGATTGCAAGAAGTCAATCAAAAACAAAACAAAGAGAGCAAAGCAAATTCAATGAGTGCATAAATGAAAAAATAGTTTAATCTGTAGGTACAACTGAATTACAAACGTTAATTAAAGCACAACATACAACAACAATCTTGTCTAACGTTGTTTTTTCGTTAGTTCTTGGAATAATAAAGTTAATTGGCTGCGTTTGACTCAATATTGCATACTTCTTACGAAGATTTCCAATTATCCTTTCCACATGAATTCGGACATTCGCAATGTGCCTTGTTTGTTCAACATCAATTCCACTGAGTTGAGCTTTGCCTTTAGTAAATGCAGGAATCTTAATGGTACAACAATAAAGTCCAACTGACTCTTGAATGTCAAAACCCCTGTCTGCCAATATAACATCTCCTGGTATCAAATTTTTAAGCAAGCCACTGTGTTCAGTTAAATGCTTATCACTAACCCTTCCACCCCATCCATTAGATATAAAACTGACAGTTCCTTGTGGGGTGACCCCAATGAGATACTTTATAGTGTTATGGTGTTTATAGGAGGAATATGTTTGGGCACGTGCAAGCACATTCTCTGGCCTCTCTGAGAATATTTCAAAGCAATCTATGATCACAACACATTTAGGACAGTGTTTGCGAAAGTCCATGGGCATGGTTTTTTGCAAAGCATCTCTTTCTGGCCAAATTACTAGCCCTGACAGGCGACCATACAGCACATCAATGACTTGCATGAATATTCTCGAGACTGTCAACTCATGAACTCCGAAACGATATGCCAGATCTTTTCCATTTAGCCCAAGTCTTAGTCTCATCAATGTTAAAATGAACTGCTGGAAAGGATTAAGAGCACTATTTGATGACTGCGGGAGAAAAGTTTTAACCAGGGTAAACACGGTATGCAACACAGACCAGTTGGGCAAGCCTGTATAATATAGAACCTTCTCGTCATTATCTCGAAACGATAATTCACTAACAGACGTTTGTTCGAGTTTATCTTTTAGTTCATGCACTTCCTGCGTCAATCTTGGTATTTCTTTCTCTTGAGCTTCTAAATATTTTCCATCCGAGTCCGTCTGAGTTTCCATTTCTTTAACTGGATGCTGCAATTCAGTTTCAGGCTGACCTACTTCTACATTTGTTATTTCACCGAGTGCAATAAGAGCAGCAGCACCTTCAATTCGTCGTCTTTTTTCTGTTCTATTTGTCAACCTAGCACTTCTTTTGGAATTCTCCTTTTCACTGGCATTGAAATTATATCCAAGATTCTTGTTAGGTACCCAATCACTATTTTCTTTGTCGTCAAGTTGAGCAGGTTTTCCTACAATTTTCGTAAATATATGCGTATTCAAAACATGAAAATTAGCAATTCATAAATTAACAAACCGAAATAATTTACGCAATATATGCATTTAAATTGTCCGTAAAGCAAACGCTTGTTAACCGTTTGTTACCTGATATAAAATGGTCGCTACAAACTCGTATATGAGCATATTTCTCAGGAGTAATGTCTGCTCGACGAATTCTAGCAAGCCACAAGGACCGTCGTTCCTGTTGTAAAGATTTTGTTTTGTCGCTTGCATTAGCCTTGATAGCAGGAAGCCGATAATAACTATTCGCAGTGTTTCTGTTCGATCGATTTGAGCAACCAAAAACGGCGCAAAAGTTTACCATATTTTCGGCATATATCACTCATCACTTTACACACTCGTTGTTTGTCCTCCAGATGCAAACGTCACAAGACATGTGACGTCATCTGCAAGTGGTCTATAAACACAAAAAGGTAAAGGTCTTTCCATTTTATTAAACACAAAATCCTTAAGACTAAGTACTTTTTTTTTTTAACAATCACAAGACTCCTCTTTTCCATGATAATATTTCTCAACATGTTCTTGAAAATCCTTGGAAACATCATCGTTGTATTTTATTCTCCAATGACCAAAAGCCCAAGTATTTATTCCATCAGGACAAGGATATCGTTTATCATCTTTATGACTCAAGGCTAACTTGTTAATTTCCTCAGAATACACTTGTTGATAATGACTTCTAAATACGTGCATGGCTTTTCTAATCTCTTTTTCCTCAAACAAGCAATCTATATATACTTGATGGATTAGATTATTTTTAATGACAGCCTTTGAGATACCTTTACAAATTTTTTCCTCCTTATCATTATCCAGTATCATACTACAACACTTAGGTCTAAGTCCAACAAATTCTTTGATGATTTCTCCTCCCGTTTCATCTTTCATTTTTCCGAATACCATTTTATTAATTCCTGCTTTTATTCCAGAACATTTTAAGACCTCGGATGTCTCATCAAAGTTACTTGTATCGAACCATTTTTCTTCATCTCCAGCAATGTCTTTGTAAAAGTCTTCTGTTTCTATTTCAACAATTACGCTATCTGTGTCGCTCGTTAAGAGTTTACACTCGTCTTCATATTTTTTCTTTAAGTAATTATAGTAGAATTCGAACAATAATGCTTTTGAGATATCTAGTACACTTACTCCAACATAAATGGGTTTATCTAGAAATATTTCATTGAGGTGCTTAAGAACGACCACGAGGTTGTCACTTACTTCTTTAGATTCTTTATAATTTGATTTTTGAGAGAATGTATCAAATTGATCGGGCTTGGTGACCAACTTTATGTTGACTTGATTACGTTTATTTTCTATTGTTTTACCATAAACGGAATTATTAAGTAGCTTAAAAAAGTTTTTATCAGCTGTGTTTTTAGACTCCCGCCTATGTTTTGTATTTTTTTCTATAAAGGGCGCTAACCACTTAGATTTCTTAAACTTTATCCCTTGAATAACTTTTAAGAGTTTTAGACCAAGTTTTAGATAAGTTTTTAAGACATAATAATGAACCCAATAATTATATTTTTTATCTAAACATCCCATAAGTTTTTTTCCACTTGTGGGTGCTAAAGGAAGATTATTAAAGAGATCATGAAACCTCCTAGGACATTCTTGATCGACGCTTAGAAAACATCCTTGACTCTTTTGCTCACCAAAACTTTCCCAAGAACTTATTTCTTCAGAGGTCATCCAATCGAGATCCTTAAAAGGTAGAGGAAAACACATGCTTGTTCCATATTGATTGTTCATGTCCAAGTAAATAATAAACTTACTTGCTTGAGAAGGATCGTAACTTTTCATGTAATTATTAGCTTTAGAGTATTTTGTGCTAATAACACTTACACCTGCTCTTTTTGCTTCTTCTAGACAAAGATGAATCTGAGGATCAGACACTAGTTCTAATGATATTTTTGTTTGTTTTAACATGGCCTCCCAATTTATTCCTGGAGATGAATAAAACCAACAAGGATCTAATCCTTGATTTCTTATGGATGTTTATCTAAAATTTTCAAATACATCGGCAAGATGACATAAATCTGTTTTTAAGTATAGTTTTTGATAGTCGTTCATGTTTTTACAATTAAATTTTCTCCATATCATTTTAGCATATTCATAATCTTCTTTAGTGATGTTTTCTTCTTTTAATATGCTGTAAAATTCTTCTATAGGAGGTAGTCTTTTTTCTAGTAAACGTTCCTCAGAATTCACGAAATCATAACGGTAGACGCCTTTTCTTGTAAGGAGGATCCAACTATCGGAGTTATACTTATTACATTTCTTAAATATTGTTTTTAAGACTGCGTGCTCATCATGTTTAAGATTTTTTGTGAGTACATCTAAGCTCGAAGGTTGAGATCTAAAAGTATCCAAAAATCTTGCTTCTCGTTTAACTTCCACAAGTTCTTGAGAAACTTGATTTTGATTGGATTAATTCTTTTTTATGAATTCGTCTACATTGACTTGTATAGAAAAAGAGATATAATTCTCGGTGTTTTTAGCAATACATTTTATGTTCGTGTTATCACTTCCTAATACACCTATAAAAAAGTGAGCGTCGTATCATGATAAGTTATGACAAAGTATGGGGTAAAATTTGGGATCTTTTGCATTAAGATTACAAGCTTCATGTGCAGCACCTCTATATTATCCAGAAAAATGATCGTGATCTCGAACTTTATCTTTTCCAAGTCTTTCTTCACAATAAATACAAAATTCTTTTTTCTTAAATATTTTATCTAATTCTAGATCCCAAACAAGATTTTTCTTATTTTTTTCTACATCGTGGTGAACATCTTTTACGATTTCCTTTATAGTATTTCCACATTCCATTGCCAAGTTATTTGTGTCTAATGCTGTCTTGATAACTAGTCTAGGTTTTATTCCAAGTTTTTCGGAAAATACCACCAAGATTCCAAATGCACTCAATTTGTGTTTTTGATATCTTCTCGTATGTTTCCGATTGTTTCATTTACATCTTTTGTAAAACACTCGAAATCAAAGTAAATACAAACAGGAACCTTGTTCATCTTGATGTAGTTTTTAAAGTAAATTTTATAATTCTCACTAGGCATCCTGGTCTGACAAGGTTCGTGTTTTTTACAAATTAATTTATGTTGTTCAAATTTCTTTTTAGAAAAGGGATTAATACAGTAATCACAAATTTTTTTAGTATGTCCGTCGTTTGATAAGCTGCTAGAACAAAGTCCAGACATGTTTGTTATCACCGCAAGATGCTTATTCTCCAAGAGTAAAAGTCTAACATTCACCTCAGAATTGTTACTCATATAAGAGTTTCTAATTCCTGACTTTTCTCCATGTGTAAAAACATTAATTCCCACGTGTGGATTATTCTTTTCAAATGTTGTAATATCTTTATAATCTGTGGGGAAATTCACCCCTTCCCAATTCAAGCTTTTTACCCTTTCTCTTAATAATTTCATAATTCTTCCAGGATATTTCTTGGCTCCATTTCCAAAACGAGCTATACCCACGGCCCACTTAAAACATTCTTTATCATCGTTTTTAGGATTAACGACAGCCTTTGTCTTTGCTATCCAATGAGGTAAAGGAGCATAACCATGAGATTTTAAGGGATTAAAATAAAGATCGTAAGTCTCTAATTTTTCAATATCGTGGAGTGTCCATCCAGATCCTTCTTTTTGATAATTGGTGACACGTTCTAAGATGGTAAAAATCATGTCCTGATAAATCATATCCAAGTAGGATCCTTCGTTGAGGATGTAGTTCTTGGATAAAAATCCTGCATTCTTATAAATAGTTTTTTAAGGATCTTTATAATTTATTTTCTTCATCACACAACAAAGTCTAATTTGTACTTTTCTATTCATACACTCTGTCTTAAACAAATGTATCACGGTACTTCTACATTGTTCTAAGTACATTAAAACATCATTTCGATTCAAACTTTGATTTTCTCGAGAATAAATAACCCACATTCTTCGCTTTCCTTTCAATACCACACTTTTTTGTGTATAAACGAGAAGTTCTTGTTCTTGTTCGTTTTCTTCTTTTGGATAAAAATAACGAGTGACATTGTTAAATTTCACAAATGCTTTCATGCCAAAAACTTCACATTTTTGTTTATTCTTTAGATTGTTTATTAATTTAGATATCTAGTTTGGTTCTATTCCTTTTTCTTCCTTAGATTCTTTATCATTTAACATATCTAGTTTGAACCTATTGCTTTTTATTCTTTAGATTCTTTATCATTTAACATATCTAGTTTGGTCCTCTTCCTTTTTATTCTTTAGATTCTTCATCACTTAACATATCTAGTGTGGTCCTCTTCCTTTTTATTCTTTACATTCTTTATAACTTTACATATCTAGTTTGGTCCTCTTCCTTTTTATTCTTTAG
>JAODVQ020460851.1:0-10454 GCA_025400075.2 Phenganax stokvisi
CGGCTCTCACGGCAGCGAGCCCGGGCAGATGATCGGACCTACGGGCATTGCATTGGACTCGGAATGCAACATCTACTTGGCGGATGAAGTGTTGCAGAGGATCACGGTGTTTAATCTCGACGGAGACTTGGTTGCCACTTGGGGGACACGAGGCGATGGGGAAGGAGAATTCGACGGACCTTCAAGGATGGTTTTCGATCAAAACGACGTGCTGTTTCTAGTGGATCACAAAAACCATCGTGTCCAGAAGTTCACAAAAGACGGAAGATACATCGAAAAGTGGGGGTCTTTCGGCGATGGAGAGGGCGAGTTCAACCTGCCTTGGGGCATAGACCTAGATCCCGACGGCAACGTATGTGTGGCAGATTGGCGCAACGACCGCATCCAGAGGTTCACGCCTGACGGCGAGTTCATCGCTCAGTACGGCTCCTCGGGCAGCGGCGACGGCGAGTTGAATCGACCTTCTGATGTCAGTGTCGACTCATCCGGCAATCTGTTCGTGGCTGATTGGGGCAACCAACGCGTGCAAGTGTTCGATCCTGAAGGCAACTTTCTGATGAATCTGCGCGGTCAAGCGACGCTCTCCAAGTGGTCCAGAGAGTATCTTGATGCGCAGGCCGATGAAGACAGAGCGCGTTCCACGTTCGAGCCTTACTTTGAAGTGGACACCGACGACATTGACGAAATCTCAGCAAGAATCGAGCCGTATTTCTGGGATCCTGTGACCGTAGCCTTAGACGCAGAAGATCGGGCATATGTGCTCGAGACATGCCGGCATCGTTTCCAGATTTATGAAAAGGCCAGTTAGAACCCACCGCCTAAGTCGAGACAAATGCAGAAGCAGTCAGGAGAGCCTCAAATGGGCGCCAACAAAGAACGCAAACTCGTAGTCGTGCAACTATCAGGAGGAAACGACTATCTCAACTGCGTAGTGCCTTATGACGACCCTCGCTACGCGGACAATCGTCCGAACGTACGTATTACAGAAGATGATGCGATACCTCTGGATGACGATTATGGCTTGAACCCGGGGATGCAACCGATAAAAGACCTTTACGACGAGGGCAAAGTGGCGATTATCCACGGAGTCGGATACCCGGATCCGAACAGATCTCACTTCCGCTCCATGGACATCTGGCACACGGCAGAGCCTACCAAGGTGGGCGACGAAGGATGGCTCGGCAACGCCGTCAGGCAGATGCATCCCGAAGGCGACAACGTAGTGGCGGCTGTCAACTTCGGCGCCGGGCTGCCCAGGGCCCTAGTGGCGAAAGGCGCGCCAGTGGCTTCAGTCACCGATCTAGAGACTTACGGACTCATGAATCACATGGGCGCGGGAGATCAGCGACATCAGGCGCTCGAAGCATTCAAGAATATCTATACAGGCGCCATCGGCAGCGGTCCAGTGATGGATTTTCTGAGCCAAACTGGGTTGGATGCGTTGCGAGGCTCCGACATCCTCGGTTCAGTAACCAAGAACTACTCATCCACAGTCGAGTACGCCGCCAACCCGTTCGCCAAGAGCATGAAAGGCGCCGCGCAGGTGTTGCAGGCAGATGTGGGCACGCGCATCTGCTACACCCAGCACGGCAGTTTCGACGCCCACACCAACGGACTGGTTATGCAGGAGAAGCTGCTCAGAGATATATCGGGCGGCATCTACGACTTCTACTCGGACATGAAGGAGCACGATCAAAGCGAGGATGTTCTGATACTCGTATTCTCCGAGTTCGGGCGCCGAGTCAAAGACAATGGCAACGGCACTGACCATGGATCAGGCGGCGTGGCTTTCCTCATAGGCGATGGCGTCGCCGGCGGGCAGTACAGCGAGTACCCGTCGCTGGACGCCAACAAACTGGTGGAGGGCGACTTGGCATTCAACCTCGACTTCCGCAGTCTGTACACCGAGGTGCTGGAAGACTGGATGGAGGTCGACGCACGGCCAGTGGTGAAGAGCGATTACGAGCGCGTCGGGTTCTTGGCGGCATAGCACTAGAAACATGGTGGCATTCCTTCATCCCATCACCGAACCCCCAAAATAGCATCAAGCAGCATCCACTCCACTTATCTTGGTTTCCATTCAGCCAGAGGCGAGTCTCCCGGTAATCCACTGGAAAGCCGTTGGCGCTGAGGATGTCTTGGCTTAGACGTGTGTTTCTCTATTCGTGACTTCATCGTCTCTGGGGTTTTGCCTACCAGATCGTCGAATGTTCCTTGGAGTGTTGTGCCCGTTGAGGTCTTTGCGTGACTGCTTGAGACGAACTTAACCGCTAGCTTAGCGTCCTTAACCCCGTTTACCCACTCTGCACTACGGCTTTACGGCTAGATGTCCGCATAACGTGCATCCAGCTAGCTGCACTCAGCTGCGCAAACCCAGCCATTAGCAGAACTCAGTGTCGGTCTTCACGCGTCTCAACAGTTTTTCAACCACCTCTGTCGAACAAGGTAGACGGATAAGGCGGGTTTTGTCATGGTCTTAGATGAAACCGTCACCAGCAGTGAAGGCCCACATGGCGAATTGATTGTTGCGCCCTAGCAAACGTTTCTCTTTGTGTCGAGATCAGCACACTCGAGCGCGTGTAGACGAGCGATATGCCGATCTCCAATCTTCAGAACACGGACAAGGGTTTTCTTCGCGTCTCAGTCACACACGCTAAATAACTGGTATAGTTACGGCAGGTTGATATTTCAACGCTAATCGTTGAAATATGGGGGGGGGCATACGAAATACGTTATTTATGGTGTTGGTTTTTGATGATGCTCTAAGAGAGGGGAACCCCAAGATGCGTAAGTATTACAGACTCACCCTTGGCACATTGTCGGCTTTGGCTCTGTTGTCGCTATTCGTTGGAGCTGGTGACACGGCATCCGCTCAAACTACCCCTAGCGAAGTCATCATGGTCGGCAACAGCGGTAAACCTCACAATCAAGCCATCAGGGTCGGCGGCAACTTCAAGCTTTCACAGTCGTTCTGCACCGGGTCTACCAGCTCAACGCTGCGGAAAGTGCGATTGTATCTATCAGATCCGTTTCAGATGGACCCGTCTGTTGCTCTCTACTCAGCTGATTCGAGGCATCTGATCGATCTGACAAATCCAACGACATTTGACTCCTCATACTCCACTGCTGACGATTTCACGTCCACCGGCTATACGCTGGCTGCCAACACTACATATCAGATCGTGGTCCAAAGGAACCCTGACTCCCCTCTGGGTTGGTTCCGCATGAGCGGCACCTACTCAAAGGAAATTGACAGCGGCGGAGCGCCGGGATGGTGGATGGGCAGGAGTTCGCATACCCGTTTTCGTATGGAGATATACGCTGAAGGAGCTGCGCGGACGCATAACGCCCCGTTCTACCAACGAACTTGCGAACAAGCAACGCCCTCGTTGTTGGTATTCGAGTTAGATGAAAACCCGGCTGCAGGTCAGATTATCGGCTCTGTAGCCGCCGAAGACCACGACGGCGACACTCTCGCCTACTCACCATTCGGAGAAGACTCGGCGGCGTTCAACAGTATGTTCCAAATTAACAGCCAAGGGCAAATCTCCGTTAGGAACGGTGTAGTTGTAGATTACGAGCAACACAAGCATTACGAACTGTCTATTGGCGTAACCGACAGCGAGGACGCATCCGGCAACACCCAAACCACACCCACAAGGGATGACTCCGTTCCCATATACGTCGATGTAGAAAATTTAGACGAGGCTGGAACCGCAACGCTGTCCACAAGCGCTCCCAAAGCTGGTTTGCCTATAACTGCTGACGTCTCTGACCCAGACGTGGTTTTCACTCGCTGGCGAGGCCCCAGACCCTCGGTATTCTGGCAATGGGCGCGAGGAGACAGCGCCACCGGCACATTCACCGATACCGTCCGATTGCAGGCGGAAGTTTTCGGCACTTCGGTCAAGTACCTGCCTAGGACGGAAGACATCGGCAAATTCCTGCGAGCCACCGTCTACTACGCCGACAGACAGGGCTTGGGCAAGAGCGCTGTAACAACCATAGGCCCAGTTACTACGGTCGCGCCGTCAGTGAAGAACGTTCAAATCCTTTGGCCGCCCGGCAGTGACAACGAATGGAACGTCGGGGATCAGGTAATGGCGAAGATCACATTTGACCAAGCAGTGACTGTGAACACTGCCAGCGGCACTCCCTCCGTGAAAATCCGTCTGGGCATGAATACGCAACAGCATAACGCACCATATCTACGCGGCTCAGGCCACCGGGAGCTCGTTTTCGGGTATACGCTTACTGCTGGACAGGGACTCCCCGCCGCCACACATCTGGTTCAGAACTCCTTGGCGCTTAACGGCGGTTCCATAAGCGGCACTGAGTCGCTAGTGAACGCCACTCTGACTCACAGCGGAGCGACTCTGAGGATCCCGATGGCTCAGGGCCAAGACTCTCCTCAGAACTCCGCCGCCACTGGAGCGCCTACAATTGCTGGAACGGCACGGGTGGGGGAAACTCTTACCGCGTCAATCGCTGGAATCAGTGATGAGGACGGGATCTCCGATGCAGTTTTCACTTATCAGTGGCTGGCCGACGATGAGACCATCACTGGTGCAACAAATTCGAGCTACATCATCGGTGAGGGCTTAGTGGGCAGTTCTATAAAGGTGAGGGTATCCTTCACCGACAACGGAGGCAACACAGAAACGCTGACCAGCGTTGCAACTGCGCAAGTGGCAGATGTGAACTTGGAATTACAGTCAGCCAAGGTGGACGGGACGAAACTTACCCTGACCTACAACCAGTCCCTTGACCTCACCGTACAGCACCTGGGCGAGTCAGCAAGGCTGCCGACCAGCGCCTTCTCGGTATCCGTGGCCGGAACGGCCCGTTCCGTCAGCAGCGCCGAGGTGTCGGGGCTAACGGTGGGCCTCACACTAGCTTCCGCAGTGACGACTGGACAGTCAGTTACAGTGTCATACACCAAACCCGACGGCAACAGCTTCATACGCGACACTAGAGGACGGATTGCCGACTCATTCGACGCCCAGGATGTAACAAACGAAACCGCGCCGCCCCAGCTTACAGCCAGTTCCCGTGATGTGCCAGCGGCACACGACGGCTCAAGCCAATTCACTTTCGAACTACGCTTGAGCGAAAACCTCGACATCAGCTACCGCATGCTACAAGACAGCGCATTCACCGTAACTGGCGGTTCCATCGTCGGCGCGCGGAGGCTCGATCCCCCCAGCAACACGCGCTGGGAGATAAAAGTGCAACCATCTTCAGATCAACGCAGCGTCAACATCGTCCTACCGGCAACCACCGACTGCGACGATGAAGGAGCCATCTGCTTGAACGATGATCGCAAGCTCTCAAACCGACTGGAAATATCGGTAAACGCTCCAAACTCGCCAGCTACTGGAGCGCCCACCATCAGCGGCGTCGCGCAGGTCGGGCAGACTCTCACCGCATCCACTTCAGGAATCGACGACTCTGACGGCATGACCAGTCCCAGCTTCACATACATCTGGCTCGCCGGCGATACGGAGATCAGCGGAGCAACCGGCAGCAGCTACACATTGACAGCCTCGGAACAGGGCGACGCTATAAAGGTAAAGGTGTCATTCACCGACGACGAGGGCAACAACGAGACGCTCACCAGTGCCGCAACGGCAACAGTTGCACCTCCGCCATTGACTTCCAGATCGCATGCCGTACCGTCATCGCACGATGGCTCAAGCCAATTCACTTTCGAACTTCGCTTCAGCGAAAACCTAGACCTCAGCTACCTAACTCTAAAGGACAGCGCGCTCACCGTGACAGGCGGTTCTATCATCGGCGCCCGAAGGCTCGATCCGCCCAGCAATACGCGCTGGGAGATAACAGTGCTACCTTCGTCGGATCAAGGCAGCGTCACCATCATCCTGCCCGCAACCACCGAATGCCAGGCTCAAGGAGCCATTTGCCTTAACGACGAACGCAAGCTGTCAAACAGGCTGGAAATATCTGTGCCGGGCCAGTAGGGGATTTCTCTGGCAACCAGTCAAGAGGAACATAGAATAATTCGGACTGATTTGTATCGGCCTTATGCAATAAGTGGCTGTATAGAGTTAGCGCACCATGCCGCCCGAACTAAAACGCCACAAGGAGTTGGGGCGCAGAGCGACGGCGTGAACGTCGCGGCGGCATTAGATTCCCGCCCCACCGCATTCGGTTAGCCGACGAGAAGGACTAGGGTGTGATGCCTCGCAGCAACCTAAACTTACTATGCAGTCCTTGACCAGATCGTTCGTCGCACGATCCACAAGATGTTCAACAGTACGAGAGCGAGGGCGACGCCCCATAGCGCTGTCCCCCAGAAGGGGCTTACCTGAAGCCCGACACCCAGTCCCAAGTAGAACACGACGACGGCAACAAGAAGCAGGGCCGAGTGCGTCGCAATTTTGAGAATACGTCCTATCATCGGTGTTCCACATCCTTTCGAGGAGCAACCCCGCCGGCAAGTGCGCCTTTACGGCACTCGCTCGATCCGTAATCGCTGATCTGATTATCGTTCAAGCGCATGGCATGTCCCCTGTTTGTATCCGCACAACCAGCAACCACACATCAATTACAGGTTAACCTAAAGTATCGCATTCCTGCCCATTTGAAAACATGCAAGATGCATGCCTAAAGCCTGCGAAGCGCCGAACATCAATAGGTGTACATCAGTTTGGGTGAATTTGGACGCGTCTAGGTCTCCCCAAATGATCCTACGCACTATCGACGACCAACGAGATACTCGATTCGTTGAGATTCAAGCGACTTCGATGCCAACCGGGCAATGGTCGGACCCCATCACGTCAGCCTGAATAAAAGCGTTGGTGAGATTGGAGGCGAAGTCGGTGTCGGTGAAGAAGTAGTCGATGCGCCAGCCTACGTTTCGCTCACGGGCGCGGGTCATCTGGTTCCACCATGTGTAGTTGTGCGGTTCTTGGTTGAACTGCCGAAAGGTGTCCACATAGCCGTGATCCAAGAAAGTGTCCATCCAGGCACGCTCCTCTGGGAGGAATCCGGAAATTTTCGCATTCTCCTTGGGGCGCGCCAAGTCGATTTCCTTGTGGGCGGTGTTGACATCGCCGCAGACCACCACGTTACTGCCTTGCTTACGCAGGTTGTCGACGTACTCCAGAAAGGCGTCGTAGAACTCCATCTTGTATCTGAGACGGTCGGCGGAGCGCTTGCCATTGGGGAAATAGATGCCGAGGAACACGAAATCTTCGAAGTCAGCAACGATGGTGCGCCCCTCGCTGTCAAAACGCTCGACGCCAAGGCCGAAGGTGACGCTGCGGGGCATGTTTCCTTCGCGGGTGTACAGACCTACGCCGCTATAGCCCTTGCGTTCCGGAGTGGTGAACCAAGAGGAGTAGCCCTCGACCTGTTTCAGGGCCTTCGGAAGCTGCACCTCGTGGGCCTTGGTTTCCTGAACGCAGAGCACGTCTGGTCGTTCAGACTCGAACCACTCGAGGAATCCCTTCTTGTGAGCTGCCCTGATGCCGTTGACGTTCCATGAAATAAGACGCATCTCTTACTACCTCATCAAGTGCAAATTAGACCGAAGTCATTTTAACAGCAGCCATTGTTGTCTCTATTCGATCCCACAGGCGTCGAGTATCTCGCTGAGTATGCCCTGAATATCGAGTGTAATAGTGACGACTTCCGCCCCCGAGCAGGCATCTCAATCGTCGTCGAGCAGGTCCGCTGTCAACCTTTCGAAGTCTGCGATCTGCTGCCGCACTCTTGACTCATGCTCTCCCCATGCCACCCTAGCTTGCGCATGTGATGATTGAGCCAGCGTGATCATGGAAACAGGGCGTGTTCCGCCAGCGCATCCTTCCACTCTTCGGACAGCACGGGTTGCGGTGTTGGCATCGTAGATCAGCAGTCCTCAAGCGCGAGGGCGTCGAGATCATGATCGTCGACATCGCGGAGAGTTGGGTGAATGCAGCCGGTCAGCTGGTTGCCGCCTAGACGAAAGCTGTACAGATTGTCCAGTCTGATCAATTCGAGTGGAAATCGGCCGGTGAGGCCTTTGGATGCCAGATTCAGACTCGTGACTCGACTGGGAGATCCCGCTACAGTTACCCCGTCCCAGTCGGAGATCGGGATTTCGACGCTCCAGTTGAGTTTAGCTGAACCTTGGAGGGTGAGCTTGGCGGCAAGCAGTGCGTTGCAGTCGCGCATTAGACCGAATTGTTCGGGCTTGCTAAGTCCGCACAGCGGAGGGGGCTGCACAGGCGGGCCGTCAGGGTGGTCGTATGCCCCGGTGTCCGTGTAGAACTGTCGCAGATTGTTGGCATCGGTCTCGAGCATGGGCAGTTCGACGCCTTCCGCTCTGCTCTGGATGTCGGCCGGGGCTATGCGTCCGCCGTTTTCGGCGACCCTGGCCTGATGAGCTGTCGTGACAGCCTGAGTGAAGGCGGGCAGTTCCATCTCGAGTTGCGAGCGGAAAGTCTGGTAGTCGTCCGGCCTTGCGGCTCGCCAGTCGTCCCTGCGTGGATGCACCGCGACAATTCTGTCGTCGCCCATCCGTTGCACGTCCCAAGTTTCGAATACCTGCCACACTTCAGTGGCATGGCTGGTTCCCGGTCCGATGAACAGCATCACTTCTCTGCCGTAGATGCCTTGGTCAGTGCGTTCGTAGCCTTCTTCAAGAATGACTGTGAAGATCGCCACGAACTGATCGATCAACTCCTGCTCCGTCATTCCCTCCTCAGCCGCGGACCTCGCGTAGTAGCCCTCCCAGTAGGGGTGGAACGACACTTGCACGGTAAGCCGCGCGGGACCGGAGCCTAGGATGTAGCCGTTAACCCTGACGTCGGCGAAGCATTGGAAAAGGATCGCATTTTGAAAGTAGCCCGGCTCCACATATGAAGGTGTGCGGAGCGGGTTGCCCGAGGTGCAACGGGCAGTGTCAGGGATGTACGTGCCGCGCAACACGAGATGTGGTACAAATCCTATCGAAGAGCCGTCGAGGTATCCTCGAATGGTCTTCGGCTGGTCGTACTCGAATATCCTGTCTCCAACGACCAGCGGGTTGGTCTGTATCTTCACGTCGGGTTCGCACGGGTCGACGGAGGAGCCGAGAATGGTTGTGCAAGGGGGTATCTCCTCGGCAAGGTATTTCGACGCCGGCCGCGTTTCGGCACACGAAACGGATACGAAGATGAGGGCTGCGAGGAGTGTGGCGGTGATGATGGTTTGGATGGGCAAGGTTGATCTTCTTGTAGCTAGCGGGTTAGCCAATCAGTATCCGCATTGCGAAGAGTCTACGCCCGTGGCTTTTCGCTTGCGTCGGCTAAGGCGCAGGAGCGCAGTCTTGGAGGTTGGTGCGGTCCAAGTCGTGATTCTCGACGTCGCGAAGTGCCGGCGGGATGCATCCGGTGAGCCGGTTGCCACCAAGCCACAGCCATTCGAGGGCATCGAGGAAAACGATTTCCGACGGTATAGTTCCGGAGAGGTTCTTCTCCACCAGCTCAAGCCGCGTGACTCGGCTGGGAGAGCCCTGAACTCTGACGCCGTCCCATTCCGAGATTGGAGTGTCGACGCTCCAGTTCAGCGTCGCAGCGCCTCTCAACGTGTCCTTGATGGCTATAAGGTTGATGCAGTCGCGCATCAAACCGGGGTTGTTCGCCTCATGGGGTGCCGCACTAGCGCACGGGGCCTGGATGTTGTTGGGCTCGCCGTAACCCGAATAGGTGAACTCCATGACGCCGATCTCCGTATTGGACACCCCATCATATTCCGGCGGGAAGATGGTACGCCGGGCTCGTGTGGGACGCCCTGTGGAATCGGCCCAAAATTCGTTTCGCACTGCTCCTTCTTGCTCCGAAAGGAGTCTCTCGGACATCAGGTGCGCTTCATCTGATGATCCAGCGGCGCCCGTTTCGAAGCTGCTGGTGTCCACGCAAGGTATTGGGAACGACTGCGGGACATCAGTGCCGTAGACGCGCCATTCGCCATAGACACTTGGATTGTCTGGCACGCTTTCCCGAGAATACCTAGTCCGATCTTTGATGATTATTTCGCCCTTGCCTATGAGGACGCCTTCCCCGTCAGTTGACGTTGAAACGAGATGACGATCAGGTCCCGAATCGCGCATCTCGATTCTCAAATTCTCGGTCGCAGCAGATGCTGTGACCACAGTGTCATACGGCGTGTTCATTAGATCGCAGGCCTGCGCCGCGCTTACCTCGACAGAGCCGTCGGTGACATTGAGGAGAGAGCAGGCTCCGACCACCAAAGCGACGAGCAGCGTCGCAACCCCAATGGCTAAAGGCGCCTTTCTCATTCGGCTCACCCCTGGTCGGATTCGCTGAGATACTCAGCGATCAAGCTGATCAAATCGCCGAGTAACCCAGTGTCTACGTCCTCAGACAGTTCTTCTTCAATCGTGCCCTGTTGTTGAATTATGCAGTCGAGGCCGATATCACACTCGATGGCCTTTACAGGAAACT
>JAODVQ020460961.1:0-10453 GCA_025400075.2 Phenganax stokvisi
TGGGGACTTCTGGATTAGATACAGTATAGTATATAATTATGTTATTATCGATGTTATCTTGGTCGTGTAAAGAAATGGAAACTTAAGTGAGTATTGTTACATGTACGCCTTTAGTATGAACTACGTAGTTCTACATTCCCTTCTACAAGCATACACAGTACTTTAAGCTCTTTAAACAAAACTCCAGTTCATGTTGACATTATTAAGCCACCTGGAGTTCACTTCAATGAGGTTCCAGAGGAGTACATAGCTATCTATGTATCTTCCTGATGGTATGTCGTACCTAGCTATACTATAGCTACTCTTTAAACCCTGTCTGTGTGAACATTCTAAGCTGGTCACCTGGAGTTCACTTCAATGAGGTTCCAGAGGAGTACATACGTAGCTATCTATGTATCTTCCTGATGGTATGTCGTACCTAGCTATTTATCTTAGTGTAAAAGGGTATCCATGATGCAGAGGTGTAGCAATACTGAAGGAATGTAGCTAAAATTATGTGTAGGAGGCTCTGAGGCATTTCAACAATTTCCTCTATATATCCACTAATATGCACACACTAGCTACAGTCTCTCTATTGGAATGAAATAGTCGAATGTACCAAATCTAATTGCATCTAGTTTGTGATCCCCTTTCAT
The DNA here is from genome assembly GCA_025400075.2 of Phenganax stokvisi. Taxonomy (NCBI): domain Eukaryota; kingdom Metazoa; phylum Cnidaria; class Anthozoa; order Malacalcyonacea; family Clavulariidae; genus Phenganax; species Phenganax stokvisi. Next base: position 636 of record JAODVQ020460961.1, read on the forward strand.
CATCGTTAATGAGCTCTGCCCTTCACACTCTTTAAATAAACCATTGATATGCACGTACGTAGCTTACTAGGTGACTAGGTATAATGCTGGAACTCCTGAATTATAACCATGCATAATGGTGAAATCCAGCACCCCTGAATCTTAGCTAGAGAAATAACTACATGGCAATGGATAGGATAGGATTCTACACATCTGCACTCCAAATACTAAAACAGGCTACAGGATGTATGTATGTATATAGTTACTATTATTAAGTGTTTTGTGTGTTATTAATCAACGAGATTAGTAACACACACACACACACACACAATACATACAATGTGATAGTTGTGTTCTCACCCACTCAACCATAAAATCAATCCTGAATTGCCATTCTCTTTGGGTGGTGTGTGTACACACGAGATGATGATATTCAACAGGCATGAAATGAAGGTTAGCTGTTTTTATTGCCTCCGCCCACCCACCATCACTCCCTACGTAGCTAGCTAGTGCCCTCGATCTAACTCCCCATGGAGTAGATTATTACGCAATGCACGATTTATTACTCCACCCATTATATTATCAATAGTATGCTCAATATAAACATGTAACATGTGGATATATGGATAATTGAACAGATACTACACTAATTATGTATGGAGGAATTTCTCGGTGAATTTGTCAGAAGTCAACTATGTCAAATGAGAGACTGACTATAGGCTTAACCAGCACCTTAGTATACAACAAGATGAACAATTAAACCTATCATAGCCCTGTACATTGGCCCATAGTAAACCCTGCCAATCCCTATATAACCGTGTTTTGTGATAAAACTGCTCCTGTTTATTTTATGGTTTTCTGCATAGGGATATACTACAGGCAAGAAGAGATGTTACTGACCAAGAATGGAGTGACAAACACCCCACACTGTGGTACTGACTGGCCTAGAGCCAACACTAGACCTCCATTCATTCTCACAAACTCACCTACTCACTAATAACACATAACAACAACAAGACTCTCTCCTTCCTCTCCTCCTGTCCTGAGATAGTCATTGTACTGTGTACAATACATAGTAGTAGGTACGGCTATTATATTGGATCATGACCCAAGAGATAGGATTGGACACAGTATTATTTTGCTTTGATTGACCCCTCTGTCCTCCTCAACACAGAGATGGGATCATGACCTAAGAGATAGTATTATGCTGGACACAGTATTGATTGACCCTTTTCTCCTCCTCTCCATAGATAGCCAGTGTATAATATACCAGTAGGTATACAACAGAGATGGGATCGTGACCCAAGAGATAGTATTATGAAGGACAGTAGTATTGTTTCTATTGTATGAATTATCAGTGTGAGGTTCTGGCAGGTAACTACATCAACATTGCACTCTATGACTGAGGCAGAGAATGGGCCAAACCATGACTGCTTCACTCTAAAGTTATTAGACCTAATACGGACATTCCACTCTCTTTCTCAAGGAGAGAGTTATACTTATAAGAGGACAAACAAGGTGGTGTGTATAGTAAGCCACTAGTAGACCACTTCGAAAAGGACCAAATTAACTTCACAAACAGAGCTGAGAGGGTAAACTGTATCATGGACTCATGGAAAGTTGTTCATGCATCCCATACTCGATATTCAGAGTTCTCTACTATTTCTTTCCTTATTATACATTGACAACCTATAGCTCAGCTTCAAACAACTCAATACATATTTTCCCATAGAACCAGTCCAGTAGTTTAGTTTACTGCCTTTTCCCGTGTTTAGTCTCTCGCTCCTTTACCAGCAGAGACCAAGGTTTACATGTTCTATTGACACAGCGCTAGCCCATGCACCTTCAATCAGCTAAACTACAACTGCATACACACGGAAACCTCCTCGACATCAATGGCAAGCAGAATGAGGTTAGCTACGTAGGCCTATGTCAAGTCATGATTATCTAAGTCAAGAGCCTGTGTTTACACTAAACCGCCAAACATACATTCACAATGGCAGCTAGCTATATAGCTAGCTAGCACGCGGCCAGAAGGCTCACCTATGTCCACGGAGCCGATGTCTTCAATGGAGAGTGCACTGCCTCCGCCAACGCTGTACGAGCTGGAGTAGCTGGTCGCTCGTTTCAGCGTGTCGTACGTGCTGTCGTTCGCTGCGACAGCCATTTCGCAGTAAGTAGACTTTCTGTAGCTATTTAGTTACTGCATTGCCAGTGTTACTGCCCGGCCCTAATGCTATTCACGGTCTTCCGGTTTTGAGATCGTCCCGCAGTTCCCTTGCAGAATTTGACCACAACACGTGCGTGGGTGTAAATCTCTAGCCACGCCCCCTCGAATTCTTTTATTACCAAACGCACGCATGCGTTATATTACGCATCAATTGGCAGTCTGTCATATCTCACACCCCTTTATAACGGACACCTCGATATAATGGACAATTTCTGTGTCCTAACTTACTAAGAGATCAATACAGTTGAAACCCCTCTCAAAATGGACACCCTACTACAATATTGCTGGTCCCAAGTTGTTCATCATAGAGAGATTCCACTGTAGAGTTCTGGTAGAGGGTGAATCTCCCTATAATTGACAGGAAAATTTTATTTATACAGCTATATACTCCATTAAGGTTATAGTTATTTTATATATCTCAGGTGAATATAAATAATAATTACTGATTATCAACACCATAGTATTATTATAAAAATTTAGAAGGTGATAATTTATGGGAGTTTTAAAATACTGCTTTATGATGGCATCTGGTTGATAATTGGTGTAATTAATTTGTGACAATACATTCTTCTGCATCAACTATTGCCTTTCCAAATCTGCCATAACCGCCCACTATGATTATCTTCTGTGGTGATTGATTGACAACCAAACAATTGGATCTCACTCTCGTCGTGGAGCCAATCTTCACCCATTTTCCATCCATCAGCTGGTAAATGGAGTTCACTGGTTTCCAGGTTTCTCCACCTCCAACAAGAACTAGCTGTCCATTGAGGGTGGCAAGTGTTGAGTACCTCACAGGTAGAGGAGGAAGAGGATTCCAGGATGGTATGACAAGTGATGTTGTACTAGGTTCACTGTCGAATGCAGAGACTTGAAGCGAACATGAGTATCCTGCATAGTTTGGACCCTGGCCTATTAAATACAATTGATCTCCTGATACAGTGACTGATAGATAACTCAATGGCAATGGTAGAGATGTTCCTTTAAACCACTTTCTCTCTTTTGCATTGAATATTTCAATTGCATCACTCCAGTTCATTTCCAAACCAGATCCACTTAATAATCCTCCGATAACCATGTGGTTTATACCATCATCTGTGGTTTCTACAGCTGGATAACTTCGTGCTATCTCCATCGGAGGATACACCTCAACCCATTCACTTCCGTGCAATGTCATTAGTTTTTTAGTTGGATGATCACCAACTCCACCCACTGTTGTCAGTTCTCCATCGATGATGGCTAATCCAGATCCAGGATATGGACATCGAGGAACTGTATTCCATTTCTTGGTATGGTGTTCCTCAGATTTGTAATCAAATTGGTAGATAATGTTTGAGTGGAAAGGGGTAAAGTAGGCAAATCTTCCATCAGTTGTTGCAGATCCCCGTCTCATAGGGAATGTAACTTCCCCCTTTATACGGCACCTTACAGTAAGCTACATATATAGTGAGAGGAAACATCAAAATGGGAGGACTATATAGGCATTATTATTAAGTTATTCATCTGTCAGTGTTTTTAGATAGGTTCTTAAAGTTGTGTGTATATACCTGAGGTGTTTTAGAAGAATGGACTTTGGATGTAGTAGTCTCCCTTACTTCAGATACCCTCCCTTCTTCACTGTAGCTATGTAAAGTATAAGCATTATTGATTATACATTAGGAAAGTTTGCTGCATTCCTAACACTTACGCAGGTAGTTTAGCTAGCTCAGTCATCAGAGGACCTTCTGCCATAGGACAGGACTCAATGTGACTTTTGTAGCTAGCTAGTTCCCCTTGCCACCCACACCCTCTCTCCCCATGACAACAGAATACTCGCAGCAAGTTAACTTGTCGTTGGAACCTCTTATCCAACATTGTGCTCCAATCCTTCTCTTTGCACAGTGGACACACCCCTCTCTCTCCCTGTATCCTCTCAGCAGCTTCCTGAGAGAGATGATTACCACAACACGAAGTGAGATGAGGCTTGAGAAGAAGACCCATCATCACTGGGCAGTAGTAATCTTCTGATGGTTGCTCCACATAGAGATGGCCTCCCCCAGATAGTGGTTTTGGCTGAATGGGAGCTGGTTTACTAGGTCTGGAAGAATTTGACACTAACAGATATAATAACATAATGTATTAGTAGTAAATACTTTGAGGTAGGAGATCCCCTTTCTACTGAAGCACTAGAGGCCACTGGAATGTTCTGTTTGTTCAAGAGATACCATTATTGCACAACAATGAGATAATCTCCAAAAATTACCTCAATTTGTTTTCGGACACGATACACACACACTCCATCGATATCTAGTCTAGTGGCAGAGAACTTTTTGAGAACAACTCTGGCTGGTTTTGCCTTTAAAACTTTCACAATAGAAACAGGGATGATCCAGGTGACGATGAAAGAACCAAGACGAATGTGAGCAATCATCATGGCACAGTCTCGAAGGTTGTACTGAGAGGCGTACTCTTGTCGAAACTGTTCCACTATTTTCAGTGTTAGTGGAACGTCTGGCCAGTGGAATTCTGCCACCATCTCTCTGAAATTGGCTGTAGGCCACAGTTTTCTTTTCTTCTGTATACGACAGAACTCCATCAGCGGTGTCTGCCTTCGGAACCTCTTGAGATCTATCTTGTATGACTCCATTTTATCCTTGACCTCCTCTAACTCAAAATTATGGACCAGATGATCCAGGAGAGGAGGGTTGAGGTAATTCCAGTGGAAATTCATAGTTCCAAACAATTCAGGTACATCTTCTGCTCTGAAGAGAGTGCTAACATGACTCTCTAGGAACAGCTTGTGCTCATCATCCTCATCAACTGATGCAGATGTTAAGACATCAGCTACCTCCTTGACAACAACTTTCCTTTTTTCCAAACAGTCTCTGATAGCCTTCTTCAATTGTGCAAACATCTTTTTCAATTCAGCAATTCTTTGATTAATCTCATCGCTTGTGGAACTCACACATTCATCACCTGAATATAATACATAGTAAACATCTTCTAGAGGGATACTATGTACAACAATTGCAAATACCAATGATAGGGGCGGCAGGATTCATCTGAAAAGTAGGTGGGTTAGAAATAACTTCACTTTCATTCTCAGGAGCTGTGTTCACTACTGAGTCTGTTATATACGTGAAAGATGAATTAGCTAACTACAAACACAGGCTATATATAAATTTAGCTACCTGTAATCTCAGGAAAGGCTCTACGTGAAACCAAAACGTCAGGAAAATGATTCGATTCAATTTTTTTAGCCAGAGCAGTTAGACCAACTACCGGACTCTTCAGAGCGTCAACGATAGCCCTCCAAGTAGGCCTCAGCTCAGCTTGCTGCAAAAAGACGATGATAATGTGGTAAAGTTGCTCTTTTGGGTCCTTGTAGTTCTTGATAATAGCCTCCACGTCCGGTGGTTTGACTTTCAACATTAGGCCAAGGAGCTTGGCATGATTCTGCGCATCCAACAATTCCTCCAGTATCTTTGCTGCATCGTCCGCAGTTAGCGTATTGTTTCCGTCAGGAGCTGAATTTCAGATAATTTGAAGCCACTAATGATGATATAATGTGGATAATAACTCTAGATACCTTGAGCCATTTGGCTTGAAAAGCAAGCTACTTGTACATTCACTTCACTTCAGTATATTCGCCAACATGTCCCAATCCTCCTGGCGTAGGAGGGTGAATTCCATTTATTGGAAGGTTACGTAACAAGGGACGCACATGCGCCCTACAAGCCTCACTTTGTGCGTTGTTCCAAACATTGATAGGTATGCCAGTGGTAGTTAGCTTGCCCATTTATGGTATTAAAACCTCTTCAGTAGATGATGGCTAGTAACATCTCTTCCACTTATTTCTCCAGTTAGTAGTGAAAGCAGAAGACTAATGTGTAGTATAATACCATATTACACACGTTACGCTGTAATAACTCGCAATTCTCAAACACTCTCGCGTGTCACCCGTGCACTCGCGAGTTAATTGAGAGCAATGCGAGGGGGGCGGGCGGAACAGGAAAGATGGGTGTGGTTTGAGGCGGCGACCTTTCGGAACCCTCTCGTGACTCGGCTCGTGACTCGTTTTGTCAGAGCCATACACACACCTCCTCTGGATACACACTGCTTACTTTTCCAGTAAACAAAGGCCGGAATCTGAAAGGAAAGCGACACGGGTAAATATAAATTATCTCTCTTTAAATGTATAGTAATAGATAGTCGTGTGAGGTCTAGTAGCCAACACCGTTGACAAGACAAGGGTAGCGACATGTTTACGCGAGGTCCTGCCGGCTTTGGCAAGAAAGGAGGGCGTAGCAGTAAGTTTAAAGGCCAAGTCGTTTAACAGCAACACTAGCTATGTAGACTAGTTACAGCAATAGTTCGTTTAGAGACAGCAGACAGCGCAGAATCAGAGCTAACCCTAGCCTTATTTAGTAGCTATGTGCACCCTCTGTAGTTTTTAACTGTTATCTGACTAGTTAGCTATTGCCCTGGATGCGCATTCAAAGTCTTTCGAATCCCATCACTTAAAACAGCTAATGACAACTTGGACCAGGTCATTTAGTAGCTTCTTTCGTACGTGTAGTGTACAATGGTATGTATCAGCCAATCCTTCCACTCTCCTCTTGTTTGGAGATCAATCACAATGGTGGTATCTACTATAGGTGACATACGGAGGAAACTGGAGGAGGAAGGAGAGCTAGGATCACCGCTGGAAGAAAAGCAGCTGACGAATATGGCTAAAGTTGGGAGAGCCGGAATACCTGCCGTACACAGACACAATCATCCCCCTCCTCCTACTCACCCCAAGAGTATCAACTTTGAGGACCGGGGTAGCGGAGGAGGAGGAAGAAGAGGAGGAGGAGGAAGAAGGGGAGAAGGATGGGAAGATAGTATGGAAGATTCGGTGGAGGTACCGGGTGAGTTGAGGTCACTCAAGAGGAAGATGAGTCGCGGTGGTAGTGCAGAGAAACAGGGCAGGGTACCACAGATCGTGGTGGAGACGTCGCTGAGAGAGGATTCACTCTATCCATCTCTCACCACACTGGCATCTCTACCGGAGGAAGAGGAGGAAGATGTCTCCTGTAAAGATTGCTGCAAATCAGGTGATTTGACAATATTATTTACTACTAACAGGAAGCCCCTGTATTATGCTGCATTAAAACTGTACTTAATGTAATACTGTAGTATTTTGTAGGTTACATTATGAACAAGATTAGGTGGACTTAACCATAGCCGCTGTATCAAGCGTAAGTAGAACTTTGCAACCAGGAAACCTTTACAGATTTCTCGGGTTATAGGATACTAGCCTAATACATATTTCTCGTAATTTGGTGAACACAACACATACATTTACACATGCATCCGTGTGTATAAATACATATAGTACAACGTTTGATGGGGAGTTGATTATACTCTGTAACTATGTAACAAGCATACATATGTATTTAACTACGTGCCAGGTTGTGGCTAATAACATACCAATGCAATTCTAGTGTACTACTATGCTAGACAACGTCTTGCAAAGTACATTATTAATACTCAGGGATGGAAGGACAGCAAGGTCAATTTTATATAAGTGATCACTATGATCATTGCTTCTGCCTCTCTATCTCTTTCTGTGTCTGTCAATACATATACCTACCTACCTATGTATATATACTGAGAAGTTAAAGTTGCACACTTAACTGTCTATGTTGCATGCTCATTGTAGTAATGTATTTATATAGCTGTGCAAGGTGAGCAATTAGCAGTGAGCAATTATGGCATGGTAGATGTTATTGTATGTAGGTTGGGTGAGGAGCAACATAAACCAATGTTGTGAGACAACCTATGTTAGGGCTGACTGTAGGAATATATGCTATTTGTGAAAACTGTGTTTTTGGTGAACAACACGTAATCTGTTATTCCGTTCCAAAAGTCATTGTTTGTGGCACATACTAGCTAGTACGTGCTACATTTACAAACAGACATCTAACTGACTGACCAATCTTGGATGCTTACTTAAGCATGAAACTCCAAGCTTAGTTGGGAAAGAATAGCTGTTTAAGTATTTAGAAGATGGATTTAGAAGGCAATAGTATAATGATAATTGGCGTGTTACTTTGAGTGTAATGGAACTGGTTGCACTTAAATAGGACATATTAGTACAATGGAGTTATGTACATTGCCAGACGTTTGTGACTCCTGAACATGAACTAACTATGGTTAAACACCAGTGTATACAGATAAGCTAAAGAGGAGGATGAGTTAATGTGTACATTCAGTGATTGAATACACTTCCTCTTTACTTCAGCAACCTCCTCCTCCTCCTCCTCATATCCTCCCACTCTCATTCCACCCCCTCCTTCTGTTCATATGCGACTCCTCTTCCCTCTCTCTTTCTATACTCTCCTTTCTAATTCTGTTCGCATGCCCAACCCTAGGTATTTGATGAAGTCAAGGCACGGTGGTGACCATATAGTTAGCAATTAGATGTTCCATGTCTCATAAGGGCTAATGTATATGTTTTCTTCACTGTCTTACTCTTTCCCTTCCCTCGTGGCTCTCCTGAACTTCCTCTCCTTTTCTCACCTCTCTTCCTCCCTCTCCCTCTCCTTCCATCACCTCCCTTCCTCCCTCTCCCTCTCCTTCCCTCACCTCCTTTCCTCCCTCTCCTTCTTCCCTCACCTACAGCCTGCAGTCATTTCTTCAACTTCACCTTTGCCTCCTGTATGTACATCACGTGTCAGAGGAAACTCAAGAACAACAGAAACAGTAGTTCCAATGTATTTGACATAGAGATAGAACAGATGAAGACCTCTCTCCAGTTTCATTTCATGAACCCATTCCAAAAATGGCGCAATGCCCCGCGGCGACGGTTTCCGTGGAAACTGTTTGTTCAGCTGCTCAACATTGTACTAGTAACACTACAGGTGAGCCTTGATAATATTGTATATATGAGCATTGAGAATGGAGCGTGACAATGAATTTTAGCAAAAAATCTTGTTAACTTTAAGGCCAACCTACATATGTATGTAAATGCACAATTTACACATGGTTTACATTATTATCAACATTTCTTACTATCTATGTATAATCCCAAATGTGCTGGCTGTGAGGCTAAATGCCTGTGCAAGCAGCCATGAGCTCCCTGGCTAGGTACCATCACCTGTGCTTGTTAAACAAACTTTTTTCTCTTTTTAACGTCAACAGTAGGACTTGTGAAATGTACTATGACGACTACATAATTGCTGTACACTCAAAACTTTGGACTCTGACATTAGTAGTGTTGTTGTTGATGTTACATTTTCTAACTTCACTTTACACTTTACACGACTGTTTTCAATATTTTTCTAGTCGTTGGTAGGACAAATATGGTCTCTATATGCATCACAGTTTATGTTGACATTTTCCTCACCTGCAAACTACACCATGTATGGGTTTTAGTCGGCTTCAACCACTCCTCAGTATTTCAGCCACTTGTCTTATCAGGCCAGCTTCAGTGACAAGTGGCTGCATTATACAGTTATATACGTAGCAAGCTATTGTACAGCTAATATGTACATATGTACTATGTACTATGTACAGTACATAGCTGTCGGGAGTTAAGTTTGTGACCAGAATACGGAGGTGACCACTAGCTCAGGTCATAAAG